>CABFOQ010002483.1:22683-41782 GCA_900660455.1 Gephyroberyx darwinii | reverse complement strand
TCCAACACTCCTTTCTCTCTCTCTCTGTTTCTCCGTCCATCACTAGACATAAATGAGTGTGAGACAGGGACCCATAACTGCCGAGAGGATGAAATGTGCTGGAACTACTATGGAGGCTTCCGCTGCTATCCCAGAAACCCCTGCCAGGAGCCGTACATCAGAAGCTCTGAAAAGTCAGTACACCGCGTCCAAATCTTTTATTTCACTGCTGTCAGTGACGCCCAGTTTGCACTCAGCGGAGCTCGTGGTAATTCTTGTGTCCTTGCAGTCGCTGTGTCTGTCGGTCTCAGACGGAGTGCCAGGGTCTCACACCGTCAATTGTCTACAAATACATGAGCATCCAGTCTGATCGCTCCGTACCAGCAGATATCTTCCAGATTCAGGCCACCAACATCTACTCCAACACACACTACTCCTTCAAGATCAAAGCTGGCAATGAGGCCGGAGAGTTTTTCCTCAAGGTAAGTCAGATGAGAATCACACTTTTGGGTTACACTGTCTCATGGGTAGGGTGTGACGGATTATTATGGGCTGAAATTGAATTAAGAAAACTAAATGGATTTAAAGTAATCACATTATGTTATGACTAGATTCATCATCCTGAGATTTAAGGTTTTTAATTTTTGTTCCTCTTACACAAATTAAAAACCTTTACTTTATTTATTTATTATTCAATTGAAAAAACAATAATAAACATGCATTCACCCCACCTGTTATTATATCAACATATTACATGTATAACACAGAAAACAAAAAATCTAATAAAAATAGAAATTCTACATCCTACCTCTCCCTCTCCAATACATCTAAAAAAGATATTTGATCAAATCCTTATCCACATAGCTACATATTGACTTTTTTTTTTGCAGCGTTCCAGCAATGTGAGCGCCATGCTGGTGATGACCAAGCCTCTGTCGGGCCCCAGGGAGCACATTGTGGACCTGGAGATGATCACTCACCATATGACTATGAACTACCGCTCCAGCTCTTTGTTGCGGCTCACTGTCATAATAGGGCCATATGCCTTCTGAGCCCAGCAAATCCCAGCAGCACAGCCCTTCCCAGTACAGCCCGGATCAGCAAAGCATAGCCTCATGTAACACAGCAGATATCAGCACAATACATACATACATATGCATACATTGTACACATATACATACTGTACAGCTCAGACCGGCCCAAACTGTAAGTCCATGCAGCAACACAGCCATCCAGTCCAGCCCAGCCCACGCTGAGGCCCCGTGTCCACTAGGCTTCTTTTTCTGGCAGGGAGCTCGGAAGCGATGAGATGAAAGGTTTTAGTGCTGCGAGGAATCAAGTGCCGGGAATGGATAGAAAAAAAGGTGGCACACAAAAAAGATGCTGGATGCAGCACTTTGCACTAGCGGTGGTTGTATATGCTATTTCCCTTGCAAAAACAGCTGGGGAAAAGGAAAAAGAAGCCTAGTTGACACACATCCTAACTGTGATGAATTTATTCTCCCCTGAAGTCTATTCTTGATGCAGCTGTAACAGAATTTACTGTATCACTTTCTTAAAGCTGTGTCTACATCAGCAGTGCACTCTATCATCATTCCATGTCAGATTTGCAAAGAATCACATTTATTTTGCATATAGATGCAAAATATAGGAGCAGCTTTACAATGCAGAATCATTTACAGAGCTTTAAAATCCCAACGTTTGTTAGTAAATGTTGTCGGGGTCAGTGCTGTTGCGCCATCCTATTCATGTGAGGTTGCATATGCTTATACTCATGAGTAATCATTTCCAGTCCAAAACAGTTTAGAAGTGTAAAGGGGAGGGCCTATGCCAGTGTACTTGGTGCAGTGAGTTGAGTGAGTACTACCCATTGTGTGACAACAGGCTTAATGCCCATAGTCTTCACTCAAAGGAATTAAGTCATGTACATACCTAGGTAACAAATCTCTGCGTGTGTGTGTGTGTGCGTGCGTATGTGTGACTTGAAAGTGTGAAAGACAGAAGGAGAGAGGAAAGAGTGAGAAAGAGCTTGTTCATCGCCCCAGGTTCGGTGGATGTGGTTGAGCTGTTAATGCGTTTCTGTGATGCCATCTTAACAACCCTTTGGTCAGAGAGGCAATAACAGTGAGCCCTGAACTCAAGAACACGCTCAGGAAATGATGGCTTTCGTAACGCAGTTTGGCAGGATTCACCTCTGCACTTGTTTACGGCCAACTGACCGCTCCTTGGTGCCGCGGCGTTTCTCAAGAGGAATGGTTGGGCTTTCTAATGTCGGTCCCAGTCAATAAGTCACACTGGCACCAAGCTGGCTTGCGTGGCCCTTTAGCTGGCTCACGTAAGATACAAAGGATTATTAAAGTGTTAATGCAATGCCACCACACTCTTGGCACAATGAGAAATCTTTCACTACCTGCTTCACCTTTCTTGACTCCACGTGTCGGCTCTGGCTTATTGCTGAAACATTGTACACTGTAGACATGCAGCACTGAACAAACATTTGAAAACCAGTATGTTGTTCAACTATTCACCACTTTCTCGTAGTGTAGTAAGTTATCTATCATTGCTAGAAGTGAATCGTCGCCTTACATTTTGTTTCTGCGGTTTCAGCAGTGAGCATGCAATAGGGATCCACATGAATATAGTGCCTTAGAGGTATACACACAGCAAATATAACACTTTTTAAATCATTCATGCTGTCAAGACTGTTACTTCTTTCATTGAAATGCCTTAATGTTTTAATGTTTACTGCAGTTTTATTTTTCTCCTCTATTTAAAATAGTCGATATATTTTTTCATATGTATCTTCAATTGATTGTACTCTGAAGAGCAAAAGTTATATTGTTAAATAAAATATGATGGATAAATGGGACCAGGTCTTGCTGTTTTCTGTCTCAGCCAGCATATCCACAACAGCAGAGTTGCTGTTGTGTACTGCATCTAACAAAGTGAACAAGATCTGTCTTCACATATAATGGAAAAATGCAGCATGTGTGTGAAATGCTCTGCTGCTTTTCCCATGCTTTTGGGAAAAGGTGAAGATGATTTCATCCAAATATAATGATGACAAATGCAGTGCACATTATGCCCTAGCTATGATATCTATCTTATTTACAGAGACCCAGGGGGGATATAGTATGTTTAGTCAATGTGTGCCGAGGGGCAGTCGTGAAGCCTGAGACGAACAGACAGACTGGGACCACATGCATGCATGTACATACACACACACACACACACACACACACACACACACACACAAAAACATTTAGGATCTGAAATTGGTTGGGAGTGGTTTCATGGTAAGTTGTTACTCAATCATTCTGCTGTCTGGAGCTTTAGTAAGGGCAGTGTTGGGAAGAGTAAGATGATACATCATGTGTCATTGTTCCCCCTAACTCCATCTTCAGCACCATGCACATTGGAGCTCTATGTTTTTGCTGTCCATGCATGATTCAACCCCCAGGAGAAAACACTACTCACCCACTTCTGCAGTGACTCAACCGTTCTCCAAGCTCTTGTGAAGAACAACACTTTGTACATGTTCTAGCTCATGATTAATATTTCACAGGGGCAGCGGAGAAGATATGAAACTTAATCTTCCTCCATGTAGCTAGACATTTCATTCATCAATATTAACTTTATTAAGTAGATCAAAGCCTGAGTCATTGGCTGAAGATCATACAGAAGAAAAATAATAGGATTTGTGTTACCCTCTGTTATCCTTATCCTTGACATAAATCAGCTTGCTTGAGCTCAGAGAGCAAACAGTCAAGTCTTCAAATTCCCATTGTCTAATTTGTCAAACTAATAATAAAGGCAAAGGGATGTTTCAGTATCAACAAGAACAATACTCTAAAAAGTCATCAGTCAATGAAGTTGCAAGGTAATTGGTGGGGGTTAGCTGATCCTTATACAGTACCGAGCCTTAAGGCGTCTACATATTGTCTACTGTACAAAACCTGGAGGCCAGGCTTTGTTACCCCAGATGGGGAACTGGCATAACTGCAGGGCAGATGCATATGCAGCACAGATGTAATACCAGGAAGATCCTTTTATCGTATTTTTACCTATTTGGAAGGTCCACCACTCTTCCCTGATGAAAGGAGTTTACTGTGCTGCATAACTTCATTCATTTAGACATGCACTAGCCTCGGAGGAATCTAGGTTTGAGCCTACATCAAAACTCTGTTGAAACTAAAATGATAAATCACATCCCACCGGGAAATAATTCACAAGCACTTCATAGCGTGCAGTTACTGTATGTTCTACCCTGCATGTCTTAGGGTCTTTCAGAGTGGGTGTCAGGGAGAGTTCTCTAAGAGACGTAAGAAGTGTTTTAATGGAGGGAGAGAGTGCGTGAAGAGGTGAGAAATGAGTAGTTTATTGGATGGCATTTGAGATCGGAAAGATATAATGGGATGAGGTCACCTGTTAACATTGGCAAAAATGCCACACGAGAGTGGCAAAACCACACATGGGCATTTACAGGGAGACACACACATGCACACATGCACACCACTCAAGAAATCACTCTTAAGGGAACAAGAATACACACGTCAAACAAATTATCAGAACCACCCATTCATGCGCACATGTTTGCGTGTTTGTGTACGTAAGTTGTGTCATTGTGGTGAACTCTGTTGGTATATGCTGCCTGGTGCCACTGCATGTGGCTGTTGAACATGTGCCAGGTCATAAACACTCCCTGCCCGGTGCCCGACCACAGATGTACTTTCAATTGGCCTTCAGTCAGGCTGAAAAATAAATCCTGGAGGTCCATACCTGTGTGATTACATTCTCTAATTATACTCTGGAGCAGTAACTCTGAGATGACTGAACGAGACGGGTCCTCAGGGTGTTGTGAATGTAATTATATCCTGACAATTAATAGGTCCGTTCCTCAGAGGAGAGTTTGTTATATGGTGACGTACCTGACCGTTTTTAGCTCGCTGGGGAAGCCTTTGAATTATGACATAATTATAAGGTAAAACATGATATAGAAAGATGATAATTATCCCGAGGTTCGGTAAATGGCATTGCCTTTGATGATGTGTTCAACTCTGGGGAAAAGTCCATCTTTCTTCTCCGAATGCCTCCAGTGTAACAGATACTGCACAGTGTAGTGTTTATCATCTCTAGCAGAGGTCAAGAGGGGGAACTATGCCAACCTTTAGATATGCACTATATCATACTAAGCCATAACCTGCTCGATGGAAGTGTTACTTTATTTAGAGGTTGAGGAAGCTCAATCTGTTGGTAAATATACACACACTAAAGAAGCACCACATTTCTATCGCTTGCTGAAAGAGTGCAGACCCATAGGCCATGCATGCAAACCAGGAGAAGACTTGTAAAATCATTTAGCAATAAGAGAAGCACACTGGAGGAGGAAATGTGTTGCCAAAAATGTGTGGTGTTTTATGTTATTAGAAGGGGTATAGAAAATAAAGCCAGAGGAATGACATAAGATGTACAGTACACTCATCCACCCTACCACCAGCATCACCTACCAACTTATACCCAGATGCAATTCACCACTAACTAGTCACTCCTCGTCAGCTTGCAGCCTGAGGCTGTAGTTCTGTGAAAGAAGCTAAACAAACATTGAAAAGCCACCGTTTTACAACTCGCACTAAATCTTGGTTTTCTCACATACACCCCACACTCCCATCCACTTCCATCTCTCCCACCCTGTCAGCTCACATCTGCCCTGGATTTTCAAGCTGGATGATCCACTTTTCATATTTTCCACTTTCCTGCCATCCCTCCCCATGCAACTCCAGAGAGAGAGAGAGTGAGAGTGTGTGTGCATGTGTGTAGTGTGTGTGTGTATGTGTGTGTGCACATTCGTGTGTGACATGGGATGAAGACAGGATGAAGACAGGCAGATGAGGTTGAGGCTAAGGGTGGGCCCAGGTCTCTGACGTGCCAGTCAGTAATACTTTTCCTCAGGTTGAGGTGTGCTCACCAGGAGGGTGTGTTGCTGTTGGAAAGCTCTATAATGAACAGAAGGCTGGCTCTCTGCCTGATCAAATTCCTCCGCTGCCTCATATCTATCGCGCCTTCCAAAAATGTTCAGCATACCAGTGGGTTTTATTGACTTGTCAGAGCAGACAGGGGAGAGCAAGCTCTGCCTTGTAAGGTGTACACTTAACAGGTTTCTGAAGCAAGACTCTGAGATGATGAGCTTTCTTATTCCAATATACTACCTTTTATACTTACCATTTTTACTGAAATTGATACGTGGTAACTGCAACTATAAATGATACATAATCCATTTGTTGGGACAGTGGTAATTCTGATGTTCAGAATTAGGATTTGAGTCTTTCATCCAAATCCACTTATCTTGAATAATGAATAAGAGATGAAGTTGAATGTGTGCATGTGAAGGGCTACAAGACATTTTCAGTCTTGACAGAGAGGATATTTGACTCTCTCATAAGCCAAGGCCTATCTGCTTATGGCATTTCCCGCATTTCTGCAGGACGTGTGCAAACATTTTGTACTGACTGGAAAGCGTGGCTTGACTTTCACTGGTAAAACTGAGTCAGGAAACAAGAGGGAGGGTAAAGCAGTAATGCTGACAGATGCTGCTCCACTATGAAAGCGCAGTCAGCCTTCTGCACTCTCTTATAATGAGTTTAGCCTTCCCTCTCTCGCTGCCTCTCACCCGCTGTCCTACAAAGTAAAGTTAACTGCATGAACATCCTCTTTGAATGGTTGTTAATAGCTGCCTCTGTTTGATGGTTGCCTGTGAGAGCATGTAATTGCATTTAGCCCTGGGTGTACATGCAGTCATTAAACCAGTATCAGTGCCCATTACATTCCAGAGCAGAGCAAAGGTACAGTGTGGAAATCCCAGGTGAGACCAGTGTGCTCTGTAGATGCTTCAGCACTGAGAACGAGAATCCTGAGGGCCTCAACTGAAAAGAAGACCATGGAAGGAAACTGAACTGCATTATTTTCTAGGTCACCATTTTGACGAGAAAAAATGCATTAATGTGAGACAAACAGAAGACTAGAGGAAAATGTAATGAAATCCAAATATCTCACTATTAGCAGTAAAAGGATGTGTCTGGCTGGTCTAGGTTAGCTGGTTCCAGTTGTTGGGGCTCAGGGGGATAAGATCTGCTATGTTGGGACCTGATCCATACCAGGATCAGATGCAGAATTCCAAAAATGCCCATCTACACGCCAAGATTCAGTGTTGGACCCTTTTTGTTTTGTTGGACTATCTTATCTCTTTGCATTTTGTTCTGGTATCTCTGACTAAAAACAAATTGAAGCCATAACACTTTTGTATGGAATTTATCTGTGCATAGTAACTCTAAAGGGGGGCTTTGTAAGCCGGTGTTATGGAATTGAGCCGGCGCTCAGTGAAAAATAAACTACAGATTCCTCAAAACCACAAAAACAGGCCTAATTTCTCAGTGGCTTTCAGGTCATATATCCATCAGTTATTGTGATAAGTTACAGTCATGCTGTGTTCATTGTTATGGTTGGGGCCTCTCTGCTGTGTGAGACAAATCATCAGTCATGTAACACCCCTGGAAGGTGCACCGTCTGCCTGAATTCCAAAACAACACCCCAGAGACAAAGACGGCATAACAACTAATACAAGAAACTTGGGGTTTTGGACATTAAAGCCCATTGCACGGCTTGTTCCTCATCACAGGATGACTCGTCAGTAAAATCACAACCTATGAGAAGGAAGATAACAGCTGAAGGTAATTCAAATCTGATGTGCAATCATCAATAGCATTAACTGTTGTTTGGGACCTCCAAGCCTAATACTTCAGACGTGCAACGAATGAATTGTAGGTGAAGCCTGACACCTACTGGACAAACTGGACAAACACATGCACACGCACGCACACGCACACACGCGATCATCACCACACCCAGCAGATCCCAGGTATCACTTTCATGGAACAGAAATTAAAAATATTATTAATCAACAATCGACAAGTTTCCTATTTAGTCAGTGCAATTGCTATACAGTATGAGTAACGGCTAGAGGAATAACGGTTAGTGCAATGCTGAGACAGTCCAACAGATGGCAAAGTCTGCTCAGTCTGCCGTGCAACACAGGCCTTGTAGAGGCTGTGAACTAGGCCTCTGTTGTCTGTTTACCAGTCAAATGTAAAGACCTCACCAAGTGATAAACAACTGAGATACTGGGAGATAAATCCATTCATATCCCAAAAAACACTATGCATTATATATACAGTATGCATAAGATATATTAGGCATGTTTTATTGTATTTTTCAAAAAACAGTAATTAATTAATAATTTTCTCCACTCTTTCTGCAAAACCCACCTTGAAGTGTTAAATGCTGAAGTATTACTGAAGGGTATGCCTTTGGGTAGCAAGGACCTGATTGGTATAACTTCAAACACGGTTAGATGCGCTCTAATTCTGGCTAACCTTTTTCTGGTGACTTCAATAAGCTATCATGAAAAAAGGAGACAAGAGGACTGAATGAGAGAGAGAGAGAGAGAGAGGGAGAGCGGGCGAGCGAGAGAGAGAGATCCTTCCTGGTGGGAGGTTTGAGATGCGCTGCGCAGACCCGTCCGTTCCCGACGCATCTTCCTGGCCTGCCCCCTCTCTCTCTTTCCTTCTGCTCTGTCTGCCACCACCTGAGAGAAGTGCACAAAGCCACTAAGAAAATCTGGCTTGTCGCTGGGCCCTCTGCGCACTATGCTGCGGTAAAGGCCCGCTATTTGCGGTGTTTACTGGGGATGTAGAGAGGAATAGAGGCACCGGACCGCACCGTCTCTGCTCTGCCCAGCCTGCTGCATCGCTGAGCGGCCTGTGAAGCACAAGATGTCGACCAGAACGCCATTGCCGACAGTGAACGAACGTGATACCGAGAATGTAAGTGTTGTATCCCGACACACCGGTGTGTATTGTTATACCGGAATAATTACCACGGATTTGGGGTTATTTGGCGCATTGGTCGGTGCAGGTTTATGGGAGCGCTTTTCGGCTACAATGTTGCAGAGGGACTCGACCAATGAGCACCCAGGTTTTTTTTTGACGGGAATAAAGGCATGGTAGCCTAGAATAAAGACATGGGCTAGGTGCCGTTTTGACGTATTTCATCCAGCTTTTTGTGCACAATAAGGTTAGCCTTGACAACGCACTGCGTCAGTACGATGGTTTAATGGGAATGCGAAGGTGGAGTCGAATTGTTGAGACTAAAAACCCTGATGTTACTGTGCAGGCTACGAGGAAAATGGTGTTGCTCTACTCGTGCAACTGGGGGTATTTTCTAGTCCACAACGCCGATATTTGGGGGATGGGGAGGATGTTGCCCTACTTTTCAGTGGCAGCGCTGGGTAGCATCGCAATGTGGCATCCATCACCCATTGGGCCCTGTTGTAACTGCACGCTGTGTGCTGGGGTTTGTTATTCACCCTTCTGCTGCCACTACAGCGATGAGCCGGAGCAGCACACAGCCATTTATTAATAGGACAAAGAAAGGACGTTAATAAGCCGTTTCCCCGTTCACTGTGTGATGGAATGTTTATGAGCGGCGACATACACACACAAACACACACACACACACACACACACACACACACACAGACACACACACACACACACACGCCTCTTCTGAGAACAGAGCAAATGAGGACTTCATTATGTTGACAAGCTCTGACATATCTAGGTTCTTCTCATTTTCCTGGAAACAGGAATTTGTTGTATTATATTCCAAAGGAGAGACAATGGAAATGTTTAGATTTGTAGGGAAACAGTCCTCTCTAAATCATTACGTTTGTTAGATTCAGACTTAGGATTTTCAGCGTGGCTCTTCATTCATTAGAAACACACATACCTGAAACACTAATTTCAGGTAATATTGTTCCTACTTTTCATTTTACATGTGCTCTAGCATAGTATAATGACAATAAAGTTGAATTGAATTCTAAATGGAAATTGCATTTCTTTTTTTAGCTTCAGATTCATACAATGTCTTTAGGCTACTTGTTACTACATCATTGTACAGATGGGAAGAGAGCAAAGTAGAGAGCAAAGTCATATGACTAAACAACCACAACGTTGATGCTAACTTTACAAGAGCAAGCCGTGTGATCATTCTATAGCACTTTTAAAATAACAGGGTATGTTTTGAGCAACCTCCCTCTGTGTAGCGTCAGGTGTCACAGACATAGATGTAGACTGCTAGACTATTTAGCACTGCCTCAGCAGGACTGGCAGTAGCCAGCCAGCCTAGCCTCCCTCCATTTGACTCTAGCATGCAGCCCTAGGGCCCACTAGCTGGTGAACTGCATTGCATAACAGCTTATTACTCAGAGAGACCAGAGGCTTTTAGTGCACCAAAAAGAAGAATCTCTCTCCTGGCTTTCTTATTTGTACTTGTTCGCATCTGTGCAGGTGTGTGTGTCATTTCTATGTCTGGTTCCCCTAAAGAATATGTGTGTCTGTGTGTGTGTGTGAGAGAGAAACCAATTTTTTGTATTAATCAAGCACCAGCACCCTAAATGACCTGCCGGTTCAGATGCTCCTCAGTTAATTTACTGAATGAGCCAGGCCAAGTGTTTGTGTGTGTGTGTGTAGCCGAAGGATGAAACAGCCATACAACAGATCTGATCTAAAGCTGATGAAAAGGAGCAAAGCCACTTTAGTCCAGACATTCACCAGCAGCAAATATGAGAAAGACAGCTGCTCAATCACAGCGGGAGCTACACAAACTCCTCTATCATGGTCATCTGGAACAGTGTTTTGGTACATTAGACACAGGGTTGTTGAATTAGACTGGCACTCAATCAAAATCTTTCTCTGCCCCTCTCTCTCTCTCTTTCTCTCTCTCTCTCTCACACACTTACACACTGACGCAGGGGACGGTTTGCATCACGTGGTGTGGTTCTCCCTCTGTCAGGATGTAGGCTAGCTAAGATGACGTCCACCCTGCTGGGTGTAGCATTACCCCGGTGAAAGAGGAGCAGGGGAGCCTGGGTAACCAGACCAAGGCTTTATTCTCTGGTTGGGTGTGGTACACAGGAGCAGTGGATCATAGGATCTCTGACCTGGAGTGACATCAACAGCTGTTGTAGAGGACAGGAAACAGATCAGAGATTGTGTGCCCTCTGTGCCAATGTTGTACTTATAGCAAGCTGTTCCAAATTCACCTTCACGTGCCATGTCATTATAGCAAGCAATGACGGGTACGCTTGGGTTATTGGGTTCTGCTGGGCTTGCAGTAGAGATAGTGAGATTGTTTAAAAATGGAAACTATTGAATCAGTTCTGCACATTTTGTAGGTATACAGGATCCCTCAAGCACGCTCAAGTCAAAAGAGTTGAGTTTCTTTCATCTTATCTTATGATGATAAGGTCTTTAGGTTAAGGTGTCATGGAGGGAGTGGAAGGAATCTGATTCTCTCCCACACACTTCCTAAGTAGGCTTGGATGCATAGTACAGCTTTGTGTGTGTGTGTGTGTGCGTGTGTGTGGGTTTTTGTGCGTGCGTGCATGTGTATGTGTACACACACACACACACACGTTACAAGTACATTGGATCTCCTTGCTGCATCTGAAACCCAGTGAATGGGTTCATCTCTGATTGCACAGTGAACATCCCAGCCTTGGCACACACAGACCTCCACTGCGGAACCCTGCTGCATTGTGTGTATGTATGCAGCCCAAGTATCTGAGTGCTTTAGCTAGAGCAAGGGTCCTTTGAAATGAGCATGTGTGCCAATAGCTAGAGCGGAGCTAAGCTAGTAGTTTTCTGTTCCTCATGCACACAATCATGAGCTTTGTTTAGTGTTTGTGCCTGCATATGCAGCCTGCGTCTAACTGCCAGGCAGGGAGTGAGGATGCTGCTGATCTCCACACATGTGGCTTTCCTGCAGCACTCGTCGGTGGATGGCTTCGTTGACCCCCCTGTCCCCCCGACAAAGTCTGCAAGTCGCCACAGCCTA
Organism: Gephyroberyx darwinii; assembly: GCA_900660455.1. Classification (NCBI taxonomy): domain Eukaryota; kingdom Metazoa; phylum Chordata; class Actinopteri; order Trachichthyiformes; family Trachichthyidae; genus Gephyroberyx; species Gephyroberyx darwinii. Next base: position 29,854 of record CABFOQ010002483.1, on the reverse strand, counting down.
CCACGATGCCGCAACTCTTTCACGTCCACCGAGGAGCACCCCCATATCGGCAATTATCGTCTCCTCAAGACGATCGGCAAGGGGAATTTCGCCAAAGTCAAGCTGGCACGACATGTCCTGACCGGACGAGAGGTGAGATGACTTTGTATTTCTATATTATGATGAGTCATTTACACAGAAATATGTTCTGCACCTCAAAACCTTCATCCTATCTCATCCTATCTTTATTTAAAAGTACTTTAAATGCAGCTCATTTACAATGTAAGAAAAATATTACAGATTTAAACTGTACTTGCAATGATGGCATGTTTTTTCGTCTGCTAACTTCAGCTCAGTCCCAATTTTCTTATTGATATTTGTTATTAGAATAACTATTTTAAGCATCCAATTGCTATTCACTCACAGTATTCTGTGTCTTGAAGTTGAAGTAACAAGGGGACAGTACCATTTTTGTTTGCCTCATGAACTCTTTCACAAATAGAGAGTGCTTTAGTTGGTATTTTATGTGTGTGAAGCCTTCATTTGCTGGAAATAATGCTGAAACCAGGTTGACGTGTTTGAAACTGGAGAGATGGAACAAGCTAGTCGTGAGAATGTTGTACTTGACCATGTAAGTTAACCTAGTAAGGTCAGACCACATAATGCTCTCTTTCTCTCTCTCTCTCTCACACACACACACACACACACACTCATCCACCACTGGCCTGTCAGACTGATAGACGCCCTGCTTCGGTGTGTCGGTAATTAAAGCTCCTGTTTCCCTCGGGAGAAAGCAGTGACCTGTGATCTGTTCACCGTGTCTCACTCAGCAGGATCCACAACATACGCTACACTGTGATGCTACACCACCTCAGATGTCCTCCCATGTCTCTTTTTTAAACACCATCATCCTTTGCTCTATTGAGTTTTTTGTTGTATCAAGTCATATCATAGTATTGAGTACATAAATGTCCTCTCGGGTCAAACGTGTAACGGTTTGATCCATTCAGCTTCCTTTAATGCTAATGTTAAACAAGCGTATTAGGTATGCTACCTGCCTCTTGCTGAGAAGGTCAGGCACTGCTTTGTGTGGCTTGCTGTCTCATCAGAATGCAAAGCCATGGGTCAGAGTGAGAACAGGTGGAAAGAACACAACCCACTAAAACTGATGCTATCTCAGCTTTAGCCTTGCGCCTCTAGCCGGCACACTTTCGCTCACAGCTAATAAGAAACTTTGGCTCCATAGCAAGGCATCAAAAAAGCACAAAGGAAGTGAATCAGATCACCAGTCACCTCTAGATGACGGAAGAGAATGGCTATAGTATATGGGGTTTTCATTACACACCTAACACGCACACACACTCGCCTCAACTGATGGAAACACTGGTAATCACCATATGAGCGCCTCTGCTACCTACCTAACAGCAGTGCAGCCCATCCTCTCTTTGTGTGGTATGACCTTGTCTTACGCTCTGCCCAGATCATTCCCCACAGGGTGCTGAGATCATGATCGTGAAAAAAAGAGTGGAGATGAACATGAAAAGCACCTCTACACAGAAGCGATGCTATGACTCACCCTTGCCCTCTATGTCCTCCATGTGCATAATCACGTGTATGTGTTATACATGTGTGCATGCATGTGCGTGTGCGTGTGTGTGTCTGCAAGTGTCTAAGTGTTTGTCTATGTGTCCGTAAGACATGCATACGGTGAAGAGCATATGGCCCATGTGTTACAAATGTGCTGAATAATTAAGAGTGATGCACGTTGGCCTTCTGTCACGGTGGAACTGAATTATTCACCCACAAATCCATTAGTGAGGGAACACGCACTCGCACACACACACACTCACTCAGAAGTGCATCTGATCATTGATGTGTGGATGTAGATATCCACACATTCATCACGTCTACGTCTTCTACATTGTAGAAGAAATGTAATGTCCCTGCATATTTCTGACTCATGCACAGAGAATAGTTGGAATTTGGAAAAAATAACGTGACATATGAGGACAGCTCAGGCACGCAAGCATACACACACACACCACAAACGGACACATACACAGAAATGCATACACACACACGACTCCCCCTGAGCGTTGTCCGTGACAGGAGGAAGCAGGGAGGAGGGAGTGAGGTCTGTCTGTGCACCTGCCCACCTAAGACAGGCCGCAAATAGACACCACCTGCGTACTGCATGTGTCTACACACAGTGCGTCTCTCTGCAGCATCTCATTCTGTTCTCTCCTCAGCTCGTTCACTCTATCCTACTCCCTCCTACACTCCGTTCCTCGCCTTTCCTATGTACTACAGAAATAAGGGGGTTTAGCTAACGGGTTCTGATGAAGCTAACGTCCCAGCAGCTCCCGGATGTTGCGCTGTACTGCAGGTCTTGGGGAACCCCTGATTAGAATGAATAGCCTCCATTCCATCTACCATGACTCAGCACTTTCTTCCTGGTTTTCCCCTTAACAGGCTGCTTTGGATCAGAGCCAGAGTCTGCATCCACTGGAGCATGCTTATTATTAAGTCTGTGTATTAAGGCCAGAGTTTTTCTGGCAATAATAATGTTGTTTTTTACTAATCCCTGTAGGCAAACTCACTTTTCACCTCCACAGAAAGGTCAGAGCGCAGGTTCAGCTGCAGAACAGCATCCCTGGAGCTGGTAGGGATCAGTGTCAGGTTAGAGGGCACTTCAGCAGGGTGGATGCTTGCCAACGTGGGTGCTTGAACTCCTCCAGTTGTAGGACAGTCTCTCTAACCTCTAGGCCACCCTGCCATGTTATTCACAGCTCACATGTCATTCACATTTGTTGTACTGCTTTGTAGTTACACCTCTGGAAAGAGGTGGAAAGAGTACTAAAATATCTTACTCAAGTAATATTACTTTGCTTGAATTGTACTTAAGTTGAAGTACTACTGATGTAAAAATCTACTTAAGTAAAAGTAAAAAGTTCCTCATTTAAAATGTACTCAGAGTAAAAGTTACTGAGTTACTGAGTTAAAAAACAGAGTGTGTTACATACAATAAATACCAAAAAGGATGAGAGGACAGAGTTCAAACTAAGAAAAAATACAAAATTACAAAATAAGTTACAAAATAAAGTACATAAATAAAGTAAAGCATGAATCAATGCAAGAATTTATAGTGTGATAGGATTATAGTAACTCAGTGATCGGAATTAAAAAAAATAATAATTTAATTCCCATCCCCATTATACAATAACATAATGTTTCCTCTGCTACTAGCTAGCTAGAAAGGCTAGCAAACTAGCTTGACAACAACCAGGCTAACACAAACCAATAATACTGTAGTTGGATGGATGGTGTTTTGGCTAAATAAGCTAATGTCATGGATACATTTGAGTAATTGATGTTAGAGTTCAATTAATGTTTTGTCCACATGCTTGTGCAGGTTTGATGCAGATTAAATTTACCATTGGTCACTTTCTGATGCAATGCTAATGGAGGAAAGCCTAGCATTTGCACTCTGTAATGAATGTGATTTAAAATGTAGTCAAAACAAGTAAAAATAAAGTTACTGTCTTTACTGAAGTACACGCCCACACAAAAGCTACTTAATTACAGTAACTAGAGTAAATGTAATTTGTTACTTCCATCCTTGCCTATTGCTTTGGACCGCAGACCAAGCCTGCATTTACTGAAGCACACTAGTGCCATGCACACCTATTAAGTCATTTTTCAGTCTGTGTAATAAGGCTGTAATGCAAGGGGTTTTATTTGCATTTTTTTTGGTCTTACAGACTGTAGAGACAGACAAAGTGAGACCGTTTCATCTTGTCCAAGAACAAAAGACCATCTGCATTACTTCAATATAATTACAGTAAAAATGTTCAATCAGTTGGTTCGTTGACATAATTCATTGCACTTTAACAGGAAAATGGGAGCCTGCAGTGTGGGTCAGCTAGTGGCTTTGTGAAATGTGCTGAGCTCTCAGAAAGTGAGGGGAACAGGTCTATTTCAGTTGCTGTGTGGAGTGATTATTGAGATGGATGGATCAGACTGCTGCCCAGTTTGATCAGGGGTGCATGCCAACAGTAAATTGCCAACCATGGGTCCCGTGGAATCACATTTACTATCCCTGGCCTGGCGACCACAGAACTTTATCAGTGCAATTGTCTGCATCTGTCTGACTCTTATTTGTATGTCTGTGTCTGTGTCTGTGTCTGTGTCTGTGTATGCACTTGTACAAAAATGTGTATCTGTATGTGCATATAGCTCTCGGGGTGTGTGTAATGCCCGTTATATACACTTCTCCTCATGAACAAAAAGCTTTTCATCGCTGTCAAACAAAGCGTTATTTATTACTAAAACTGGCCAAATGAAGAGCTTTAGAAATTCAACTGTGACATGTTGACCAACTGTGACCATCTCTTTACCAAGAAATAGAAAAATAATGAGGAGAGTTCATTTCAAGGCTGTGGCTTTCCCTGTACATTCAAAACAAATCAAAAATACAAAACTATATTTGTTTTGACATCTAACTTATTTTTGATCTCCCTCTGAATATCCCACTCTGTCTCTTTCTTTCTTTCTCTCTCTCTGTCTCTCTCTCTCTAGGTGGCTGTGAAGATTATAGACAAAACCCAACTGAATCCCACCAGTCTACAAAAGGTAAGTTGTATCTGTCCTTTAGAGCCACATGGTAACATTAATGTGTTGGTTACTGTGTTGCCAGCTTTTCCATTAGTCATTCCTAAGAGTTCCTGATGTTCTGTTTCTTTACTCTTTGAACTCAGAATGGGCTGTTTTTACATAATGTAATCAGATGTAGTCATGAGAGACCACAAGGCTTGTTTAATCTCCAGTTCCCCTCACTCTCTCTCTGTTGGTTTGTGGTTAGGAGCAGCTAAAAATATCTGACTGCCTGTTTGTCACTTACTCCTGTCTAGCAGTCATAACCAATTAGAATGGAGGGTTTGGGCCCGTTTCCTGATTACTGAGTCCAAATCTAGCTCTCTCTGCTGATTGCCCTCTGCTCACACACACAACTACACACACATATGCAATCCTCATGGTAGTTTAGGCCGTGTGAAGGAAAATGGTCACCGTTATGTGTGGGTTTTAAAACTAAAACTAAATAATGTCATTCTGCTTGTTTCTGGAGCTATGCTATTATCGTAGCATAGCTCGCCAGAGAAGTGTCTTGTAAAGGGTGTACAAATTGCTAGGCAACTGTAGTGGTTATTCATTGTAATAATGGACAAATGTAACCCCCACACTTACAAAAATGGCAGTGGTTGTCTTGATGGACTCTCTTGGTCTACTGCTGCAGGCTTCAACAATTAGCTTCCCAAAATGTCTGCCCTTTCACACCAATTTGAATGGAGAGGAGTGGAGCGAGCTCAGTGAATGTTACTGAGCTCAATGGAGCAACTGAAGGCCGTGGTAATCAAACAGCGCATAATTGTAGGGTTGATGTGAGAGCAAATGACAATTTTGATTCTAGTCTAAAATCCTACTTTCAGATCTGTAAAACATCAGCAGATTATCCCCTGGCCAATCGGAACGTGATGATACTGCGCCTGCTCTTGTTCTCCACAAGTAAAGCACATGGATTCTAATGGAATCTAACTGTGATTCTTCAGCCAATCAGAGCAAACAGTTTGTGAGAATTCCAAGCTCTCAGTTCCATACCCGTCTAATCTGCGCTAGATGAATTTCATTGTGCGAGTTCTTTTGTTGAACATCCTATTGTGTGGTTTCTAATCTGTGCACACAATGGAGTAATGCATGTTTGAGGTCATAGTGTGTGGCATTAGGATTTTTCAATAGAATGTGACTGCATAACTTCAGTGATTTTGGGGGCCCGTCTAGGTCACGAGTGGTTACATTGGTGATGGGTCTGGCTGTCCGCTGCATGGTGGTGAATGTGGCAGGAACAGACGTGTTGTGTGAGAGTGCAGACAGATTGGGTCGCTCTAATTAATTATTTATATTTCCTTTCAGATGTCAGCCGTAGAGTAGACCTGAGAGGGGTCAATACGTAGAGGTCTTATGGCTATTATTGGTATGAGTGTGTGTGTATGAGCTTGTTTGTGTATACATGTGTGTGCTTGTGGGTGTACGTGTGTGCTTTTATGTTTTTTATGTTGTGTCTATGTATGCGTATCTGTGTGTGTGTGCATGTTTGTCTGAGTGAGCACATTCATGTAGATGCTTGCATGCTTGTGTTCATCCCTGTGTGTATATGCATTAGTATATCTTAATGTCCACTGCTCAGTACTATAGGTTACTGTAATGGTATACAGAAGCACCATCTGCAATGCAGAAGCTTGTCTTCTAATGCAGCAGGCGTCTCCTGGATCGTATTGTACTGGATCGATTGTCTCATTGACTCAGAGTGTCCTATCCTTGTGAACCTTCCAGTATGGATGCATTAAAGGGAACATTCATCCTAATAGAGAATTCACATGCGCTACTCCTGTGATCTTGGGCAGGTCAATCAATATCTGAGAACATGAAGAAGTCAAAGCTAGAAACTAGAAAGCTAGAAGTATCAACCCTCTGATCTTTGTATTCTTCAAGAGACACTTTCTGGATGGATTCACCCCAGTGACAATGAATGGAAGATGGACAGAGTGTGGGGAACTACAGAATTATTGTGGATCTTTTACACCCAAATGAGATTTATACTGAGATATTTATACTTTATACTGAGAGTAATACTTAAATTCTGTTTTTGAAGTCCAAGAGTGGTCTAACAGAGCATAGTTTTACAACACAGATGCTTGGCCAATACACTGATCACACTACAGTGTACTTGGTCAGGGTTGAAAAATGCCATTCTGTAACCAGCTGACTGGACTATTTCTAGAGGTGGCATAATATTGATCCAGTGACTCTATGGCTGAAGAGGAGGGATACTCTGGCGTGTCTCAAACTGGTGCTTCTGAGCCGACCTCCCATCAGTCGGCTTTGGTGTGAGTTGATTAGACTGAAGAGGGCACCATGGATTCACAGGGTAGTGATAGTAGTATAGTATTGTACAGTGTTGTTCTTTTCCCTGTTGTCCTGGTACGTATCAGTTTGTGAGGTCTGATCTGTCGTTAATGGCAGCTCTTTCATGTTGCCTCGTCCAAATGCCACGGATCCTTCTTCTTATGGTCTCAAAAGAGCCAGGCTAGTGGGCACACCATCTGGCACTGTAGGCATAGCCAGGGCTCTAGCACAT
>CABFOQ010002478.1:21854-35319 GCA_900660455.1 Gephyroberyx darwinii | reverse complement strand
CAGCCAACACTTCTCTGCTCTGTGACTAACAGTAGTGCTCCCTGGCCCTGGAGGACGACTAATATCCTGTCCTCCTTTTCTGTAATGAAAGAACCTGGGCCAAGGAGAAAGGATGAAAAAGTCAGGATAAAGGACTGGCCACTCATGGGCCTGGCCTGGATATAGTGGCAGCTCATTTTTGCCAGCCTGCATTCGAGCACAGTTCATATTGATATGGTTTGTATTCATGGTATACAATGTTTTTGGAAGTTGGGTTTTTAGAAGGAGTAAGTGACCAGCTATTCAATGCCTCTTTATAAAAAGTGCAACAAAATTCTTTATAGAATACTGGTAAATACTATGACTTTTAGAAATACCTGGTACTGTAGACCTGCCAAAATAAATAAAGGCCTGTTTCTCTTTTGTAGAGGTAAATGAATGGCCCTGGCCATTATTGGAAGATTCATGGTAATATACATTATTTAATCATTAATTAATGACATCAGAATGACAAACAATCATTTATATGTTGTATTATAGCTTAAAAAATAAATGATTGATGATTGACTTAGTCAACAATTTATCAGGCATTTGTTATTACTTAGGTTAAATAGTTTTGAATACTTAAATACAGGCATTTGTCAAATATAAACAAACACTATGTGGGCCCATTATAATGTTGTAACTTATGTTTACAGTGCTTAGTAAGTGGTTAATAAGTCATTAAATAAGTGGTTTGTAAAACACAAATGGACATTATCTGGGCTCTTATAAGGGCAACTTTATAAAAGGGGCCCACACAATTCTTATTGATGTTTTACATATCATTTATGATTACTTCATTAGGTATTTAAAAGTGATTCAATTGTATAATAAATTACAAAAAATTGTTAACTAGGGTGATCGCAAACAAATGTAATTTCTTAACAGTTGATGATATTATACATGGATATTAAATGATTCATTAACATTTCATCAATTAATGATTAAATAACATATACTATATAATTTATTATTGATTCGTTCTCAGTGAAGGAAATTAACTAATCATCAATTAGTTAACCATTAAATGGTAAGTAAAATTATATAATAATAATTAATTTGCCAATATTAGGGATTATTATTATGAAGTGTTACAAAGTAATAGTGTTACAAAGTGTTAAAGTGGTAATCCATGTAATTCTCCAGTGTTGTGAAATCTTTTCTTCTTTTGATTTTCTGTGTCTGTGCACCAGAGGATGTTTCCCAGGAAAGACCTCTCTGACACCAGGTGTTTAGAACAGCAAAATGAAGTAAATGTGGAAGATTCCATGAACTGGGTTATAGGTCGAATCATTATCATGAGTTATCATGAGTTATACCCATCGGTCATAGAGATCTATTTTTATAAGTGAATGTTGCTATTTGGCCATTAAAATTCTACCTAAAACTTTGCCAAAGCAAATCCAGCATAGTAAATGCATTCTGAGTCCATTGCATCCATCAGACATTCAATGAACCAAAATGATCCATCTTTGAAGTCTCAATGTACTCATGCCATACTTTCAATAGAGTTTAGGCTAAATTACAGTTTTAACATAAATTCTCTTTGGATGCCATCTGCAACATAATATGGCAATATGACACTGAATTTTACTTACTGTCATTAATTACTACTATGAACGCAGTTTTATCATAGTTCAAGAGGTGAAGGTTTCATGCATTTCATTTCTGTTTAAAAACATGTTTCTGTTTAAAAACATTTTTTTGTTTTTTTGAATGGTGGCTATTGCATTTTGAAACTCTCCATATACTGTATCACTGTATATCATCACTGACATGAGAACAAAACAAGCAATAGTTTGGAACAGTGAGAGTGAATGCATCCATTCATAAACAGGGAACTACTGGCAGACCGGGAGAACCCCAGTCTGGTGCCCCAGGCCTTACTCTAAAAGCCACCAATTGAGGTAAGTTCTCATGATCTTGAACTCTGTCTAGATGCCACAGAGGATGGGTGAAAACAAAGACCGTTCCCTGCTGCTTCCAAATATGTAATACATCACTTTCCATTATGTAGTCAACCATTCCAGTCTCGCTGCAACACTGGACCATTGTCTAAGCAAAATGGGCAGCAGTGGTCACGGTTAAAAGAACGATTCATCATTTTAGCCATGAGTGCTCTTGACGGCCTTTCCCACAACACCAAGGGTCTGTGTTATGTCCTTCTCAAATGCACACATTCACACAAGACTAGATATCATCAACATACTTCTCATATTTCTCATTTCAATTGATATGAGAAGGGTTCATTCCATATCACACTTACCTCTTCTTACGGTTTCCAGTGGAACATACAAGCCATAAAATTGCATCTTCTCCATGAATGTGAACTCATTTATCATACATATCTATGTATACGATCATGTATGTTGGAGCACTGCTAGTATCGAACGGCTATCATACTTACAAACATTGTTCACTGTGCTATATATAATCTGCAATTTTTTCATATAAATAAATGTCAGACCGGGGTGGTGTGTTTGAGGCATGGCCTGGATACAGGAGAGAATAAAACTCATGGGCTGATTCTCCCTGCATCTGCTACCGATTGCAGCCAATTATGGCTGATTGGCCAACTACAACCGGGAACCTTGTCTTTAAGTTGGGGAGAAGCCAGAGGAGAGATAGGACTGGACCGTGTGTCAACTAGGTGTGTCAACCCGAGGGGCAGCTGGAAAGATGTACTGCTAGCTTTGGAACCGAAAAGCTGACCTGGTTTTGGAGCTGAAAGCTGACCTGGAAGAGCTAGTGGGAGGCATCCCGAACAGGGCACTGAGCGGGAAAGTTGCAGTCAAGACCTGGTAGTTTGACCTGGTAGTGTATAAAACGATGTTGTGTATAAAAAAATCCCAGCCAATTAACTCTCCTCACGGTTCCAGTCTCCATTTGTCTGTCATGGCCCCAGGAGTAGCAAGTGCCCTGCAGTCAATTGATACCATACAATAGTGATTCAGCCAATACTCAGTTCAATAAAGCAATATTTTTGAGTCTTAATGGACACTGATAATACATTTAAAAACCATATGCTATACAGTTGAGACCTGATTTCATTCTTAGCCTCTCTGTGTTCTCAGTGTTTTCTAAGTTTATTGTCAAAAACCCTTGCCTTAGCTCCGCCCAGCTCCCTGGAGCCCTTCAGAAATGTATAAAAGGGCTGAAAACAAACAGTTAGCATATGTCTTTTAGCCCTGTAGCACTGCACGTTCTACGGAATGGTAGACAGCTCGGCTTGCCCAGGCACCAAATACTGTATGATAACATCAGATCAATAGAGAGAAGATGAGCATGGCCCCTACGAAAACACTCCAGCGGGGGTGGAAACAGCGGCAACAGTGGACTCGCTTTTCTGATGTGGAGAAAGCACTGAGTCTCTAAAGGACTGAAACTTGACTCCAACTTGGCTTTTTTCCTCCTGTACACGTGAGTAATATCACTCCCTTCTATAATGTATCTATGTTTGCTTCAGAAGGCACCCAGATGACGTTATATTAGTGTTGCACGTAGGTGTGGTCACATCAAACAAATGCTGATTGGTTGAGTAGGGAATGATATCTGGTAGCATTGACCCAAAATGGAACCTAAAACAAAGAACCAAAGCATTCAAAGGGAGAATAGCAATGGAGCAGTTTTTTGCAACCCTCAGATGAGATGACACAAAAGATAACACTTACACTTAAAAAGATTACACTTTTACCGGGTGTGAAAATGGGTTTCAGTTTCCGGGACTTTTTTTTTTTTTTTTACATTTTCAGTACTGTTAGTTTTAGTAAATGTGACACTGCCCCCTAGTGCACGTGTTAACATTCAATGCAAGTATCTTGCCCATGCGGACGTCTGCAGGCGGACGTCTGCATCCTATTCTGCATCTGTGAAGACTCACAGATGCAGAATAGGATCATGTTTAACTGAACTTGAACTGTGTTGTTGATTTCAATTGAAAGGCATTGTGGATTGGCATCACTGGGGCAGTCACTCCTGGGCTGTGGGAACTTGCTATCAAGGCCACCTTGAGGACTTCTGCAACAAGGAGCTTGTCCAGGAAAACTCTGTGGCTCACAAGGCTCTTCTAGATGTCATCCTCAACAAGTGTTGGCTGAAGGATGAAAACAAATGCCTAATCTTCAAGTAAGATTTTAACAACTTACATAAGAAAAGCATCATCTATTATCGTCTTCCCTCCATACACTTCCTTCCACTCCTTGACCCCCATCGTAGTCTGCCACCACCACACTAAGACCTAAGACTAAGACCCTCGAAAATACAGTACAATCCATCAGGGAGAAATTAATACATGTGCTTCATAATTTCTCTTAATGTCTTCAGAGATCTACTGCTGACCTTGAGACATTCAGAAACACATCCTGACGGATATCAACAATGCTTCTCTTTCACACCGCCAGTCAATGAACAGTTCTGCTGACTGCCCTACAACTTTCATCGCAACAGACCAAAGTTGACAAAATATGGCATGAAAATATATTATAATTAGTATAATTTGAATCAATATTACAGAATTAAAATTCAACTTTTCAAACTCACTTTGTAATCAGTAAATTAACCAAATAACCATAACTGGCTACTTCCATGACTAAAAATGACCACCCGTAGCTACACTGAAACTTACCAATTCATCTGAGGCATAATGTGTGCTGTATTATCTCATTGATTGTCAAATCTATGTATCACTATCTATGCATCACAGCTGTTTGAGATAAATGGAAGAATAACTGGCTAGTTAGCATGAGCAGCGATAGCCACCATAGGCTTTACTTTCTAAACCTGGATTTTCCACCACTGGCTAAAATGGAAAGCAACCGTGTCTGAGCCAAAACATCAGCATTGCCTTTCCAAGATAAAAAGCACTCCCAAGATGAGAAAGGATGATGAGGTATGATGCAGCTCTTTTTCTTTTGGACTAGTAGGTTTTGCTATCATTTATCAGCTGCAGTCTGCATTGACTGTCTTTATCATTATGATGGACCAGTGCCTACATTGAGGGCAAAACACCAAAGCAATGACCTCTTATCACCAAAGGTGTCTTCAAAATCAAGAAACCAAACTTCACACAATGAGTGAGCACGTGGCCTGTCACCTACACATACACACACTCACAAATATACACACCAATACACATCCCTCCCCAGCTCAATGTGGGTGGCAGTAGGGGAGTGCTGACCCAAACTATTTACACTATGTGAGCCCCCATCAAACTTTCATAAGTAGAGTTTCTGCAAAAGGTAACAGTGCCTGGCAGTTCCTCCCACACATTGCACCTTAGGGACCTGTAGAAAAAGGCAACAGTGCAGCACGCAGGTGTGAAGCCACAGGACTGTTTCTTGCTACACAGGCTTAATGTTTACAGAGACATTTGCAGCAGTATGTGTGTGGACAGAGGTATGGAGTAGCTTAGAACTGCAAAGAGAGCCAGACAAAAAAAGAAACAGCACAAATGAGATAGAAAGACAGATTCTAGATCATACAGCCATAGCAACTGTTAGATTGACTACAGTGCAGTGCGATGGTATCCCCTTTAAGCTTGAGTTTATTCAGTTTGCCTCTATGCACATTCATTGCTTGGGATGGAACACAATGGAAGCCTCACTTCCTTTACTGGCTTTGAAAACAAAGCTGTCTCTAATATGATCCTCTGCATCAGGATGTTTTGTGGGGAACAGAGCAACCACACCTGATGCATTAAACAAAATGTTTTTAGCTAAATAAGAAAAAGAAAAAGCAGTAGTATTTAACATTAAAATATATATTTTGTCCAATGCCTTGTTTGCACGTGCACACTGTTGCACATCTGTTTGTGTGTGTGTATGTATAGTCATGCATATGGCAGTGCACATGAGTATGCATTAACTGCCACAACATCCCAAGGTTTTATGTACCAGTCAACCCATACACATACAGTCAACGCAACAGTGATATGCCCTAAGACCTACAGCAAGGATAACATATATCTTTGTCCATGTGACTGTATCATATAATTATAGCAACGCATCACCACTGAACTTTAAAGCTTACAGTGACACAAATATTGACACTGTTGCACAATAGGTAAGTCCCATTTTGGATTTGGATTTATCAACAGGGCTTAGTGGTGGGAAATTGTTCAGTAAATCGCTTCGCCAGCCCCACACTTCAATATATTTGAATAGTAAAAGGAAAAGGTGAGGTGTTTTCTGTAACGTTGAATAGCCAGAGTAGATGGGGCTGTAAAGCCTAAACAGTAAACATTCCACTGGAATAAATAAACATCATTATCCCCAATGATACAATAATCAAAGCAATTCTGGATGCATGTAAAGCACAATGTTTACCATCTACAAGCTGCTTTCGCACAAATTTCTACTGTTGTCTTGGGGCATAGATAAAACCAATGACATCTAACAGTTAATATGTAGAAAAATGTTTTTACTGGAGAAGAGTAATACATCGGAGCTTACTTATGAGCAGTGATGGGCAAGTTACAGTACTGTTATTACTTTCCTCAGTAACAAATAGTGTAACAAATTACTATTTACATTTCAGTAATAATACTACAGGTATCACGCATTCATATCAAGTTTAATGAACTAATCTCCATCCCGGATTTATTTTTGTCATAACTAAAGGACACGCTGCACAGGCCACACACTGTGCCTAGCTAGCTAGCTTGGATTAAGGATGGCTACGTCTACATTCAGTGGATGAAAGTATTCACATTACTTTGTGAGTCTTTGGTTATTGGTCACGGAGGTCACAAGCGAGGTATTTTGAAAAGAGGAAACAACCTCCATTTCTTATTTGGGGGAGGGAAGTAACAGAAAAATAATATAACGAGTAGTGTAAATAATTACTTCTCCCAAGGACTAATAAGTAAAGTTATATAATTACTTTTAAATTGAGTAAAGAGGAATGTATTACATTTTTTGGGTATCAAGCCCAACGCTACTCATGATGGAGAGGCCAGTGCATGATGGAGAGGCCAGTGCAGCCTCTAACCCAACCCCCATAGATCCATGACTAGTTTATTGATAAGATCTGCTTAGACCCAATTCAAGGAGAAAAGTAAAGGCTGAGTACTTTGGAATGACAAATTATACAAATGATAAAGATCACTGACAATATCATTGTGCAACAGTAAAATGAGCTCTCTTAGGGCTGCAAATGAGTCAATGGGTCAATAAAGAAGAGAAAAACTGAATATGAGCTAATGTCCTTAGGTAATACCACAGACATCAAGATATACATATTTAAATACATTCTGGTAAAAATAGTAATTCAAAGTGTGAAACCATGAAAGAAAGGAGCAAAAAAACAACCTGACATGAACAAATGATAATGGTTGCATCACCATCCTTTGAGGATCGCTGTGGAGGCAACAAGGGTCCTGAAACAGATGGAGGCCCATCTGAACAAACCCACAAACCAAAAGGGCCATCAATCAAAGTCTGTGTGTTTTTGTGGGGATTGGCTGTGATAGCAGATCCCTGTCCATCATCAGGAAAACAATCTCACTAACGTCAAGTTACAGGAGCTGTCAAAGCAACCACAGTCTTTGATAGTGGGAAGGTTGGAAGGTTGGAAGGTTGAGTGGAAGACCAAATGAATTGTATTCTTCAGACCATTATATCAAGCTGCACTTTCAACCTACTCTTTGAGAATATTCCAAGACAAGTCTCTCATTCATTGCATTCGTCCCAGCCTTCACATCATGAAAGGACCCACTACAACTATGTAAATGTTTGCTAAATGTACTTGTGGAGATATGCAAATACATTTGGCTGATTTGCTAGGACTTCATAGAACGTTCTCATCATATTACCATGAAAAAATCTAGATGAAAAAAACATTATGCTAAGCTTGTGAACAGTGCCAGGGCATAGTGAGCGCTCTGTTAGTTCACAGGCTCCCACCAGCTTTTGCAATCTAACATGACAGTGTCCATGGGGAACTCCGGTAGTTGTTCAACTTGTGTGCCTCACTGCCTGTCTGCCAGGAGTTGGGAGTTTGGCAAGGCTCTCCAGTCGACTAATTAAAGCCTAAACAAGTGCATAAATAAATACAGATGGGGACTGCAAGTCCTGGGCAGCTTTGGCTCTAAATGCTGGACTTAATGCGGAGGCATAGGCCTCCATATCGTCCACCCTTGCTCTTATCCAGTCACAGTAGACAGTAGGCATGAGGCACAGAGAGTCTTTGTGTGGGTGCATGCCCGCATGTGTGTCCATGTGCGTGTATGGGCGTGAGAGAGAAAGAAAGAGAAATAAAGAGAGAGGGCATAAAAAACACAGTAGCATCCCACCATGCATTGAAAAGATTTGCACAACCATATTTATCCCTAGCTGTATGCTATCTGAAGTCTGTGGCAATAAATCACGTTCTCTCCAAGAGAGCTTTATATCCTGCAAACATATTTTAGCTTAGGGAATGTTGGCTATTGGATTTTTTATTTTATTTTATTATCTCTCTCTTTATTCAGTTGATACATTTTATTTACCAAATAAATGAAAAAAGGAAACAACAAGACAATCCAAAACACCTAAACATTTTGTTGGCTCAGGGCAGCATTATCTCACAACAGTGCCATGGAAAATACAGTGGGGTGCAAAAGACTGAGTCCACTAACAAGACGTTTGAAGTTTGTTTTCATCATTTATCAAAAACGAATACAAAAAAAATACTCAGTTGATACTTTTTATTTGAGAATACATTATTTATAACCGATACAAATCTTTTTTTTTTATTTTTATTTTATTTTTTTACAAATCTCTGAGAAATGCTTGTATGAAATATATCTGAATATCATTCAGTAAGGTTTTCTTTTTCTTTCTTTCTTTTTTTTTTTTTAAAATTGTTGTCACTCCATATATTTCATTCAACTATTAACAAATGTATGCTCCTAATACACAGTTTGAATTGTTTTGGTCTTTTAACAACTAATACCAGATATTGACTAAATTAATAGTATCCTCTATGTGTTATTGTCACTACTTCTAGGGCTTTAGCTTTGAAAAAGGACCGTTGAAAACAATTTTTAATTATCAAGGTTGAAAGGCTATGGCACTCAGCACCAACTAAGCTAACTAAAGACATATCACATATCCAGTCTTGCCTATTCAACAGGCACTACTAAATGTTGTTAAGTTGTCAATGTTGTATTCGGATATTGCACTTGGTGCAACAGATGTTTAAACAATTATGAACCAATGAGCCATACGACACTGAAATGGGCATGCACTGAACATCCTCTACATTTGTATAGATTAACTCAGCCTTCAGATAAAAGTTCCAATCATAAAACAACAGCCTGTGACTGAGCACTGTTACATCCAAGTGTCTGCATCTCCTCTGGTCCATCTCTATGAGAAGCAAGATATTACAAAAGCTAAAGCCTAAAGTCTGTGTTATAATGAGCTCATTAAACTATATGGGACCTCGTTTCCCAACAAGAGACACTAACCAGCCACTGCAAAGAAACACACACAAGTCCATAAACTTTTATTGGTTCCCACCCATTGCATCCCCAGCCATTAATTGTCAGGGTGGGTGGTGAGATTCATTACTAAGTGCAATCTAACCTTGTTTGAAAATAAATAGATCGAGAATAAAACATGTCTGATGACTTGCAATACAAGTTAAGGGATAAGTTAATTTAGAAAGGAGGATATTGAGTTGCTCATGGATATAATTGGAGGATCCAATGCCATTTCATATGTCATGCACACCACCTATGTTATTGCATTTCATTTCTTCTAGATTGTAGCTTTGTAGCTTTACTTGCAGTCTTGTGGAAAATTAATTCAACTTTTAAATATTTTGCTTGCATGTTCTGAAAGTACTGTATGGATTGTATGGATGGAAGAGGCCATGTTGAAAGAAATCAATATAATTATATAGGATCTGCTGAATATAATGTTGTGTACTATTGCATCAATAGCCATAAATACCTTTACTTGTTGCACCATGCTTGATTATGCACGCACCAATAACCACACACACATACAGGCATGCAAACACACGCAAACCACACGGGCTCATACTTACACACACACATGCGCGCACATGCCAGCATGCCTGCACATGTAGAGATACACACAAACACACTTAAATCATCAGTCTATGTACACTACAACTGTATCCCACACTAAACTCAAACAGGAAAACGGGAGAGATCCATTCAGAAGATCTATCACTGATTTACATGTATTTAATGTTAATTACTTAACTACTCATATCTTCTAATCTATTGCAGGTTGATGCCAAGATACAGATTGGTCACATTTTCTAGTGAAACAAATTGAACTTAGGTCATGCTCTGAATAAAGCTACTAATATGTTTGCTCAAAGATATTCAAGTAATTGCTATAGTGAGTCCAATCAGTATAATTTTGTAAAAGATGGATCTTAATGGTAATGATGCATCAGTTTTGTCAAAATCAATCCCATGATCAAAATATGAAAAATAACAAAAATCTAATACTTGAATGATGAGAGATACATAGTCCCACTCCACACCCCGTCCACCCTCCACAATTTCTCTGGTGTGGACGATAAAAAATCTGTCCTTGAACAATAACAGCATAACCACTACAATTATAGATTATTACATTATATTTTAGTTTAGTTATTTCAGATTTCCATATCGCTGTCCTTCGAGGCCTGCCATTTGCATCCACTTGCTTGAACATAGTATTGTGGTTGCTTATATTTTACCCCCGGAGCATGGGAATGATTTGTGTGTCTGCAGTGATAGATCATTCACTTCTGTCTCTGATGGCGATTTATGGCCTACAGCCCTTCGTGGCTGACAAAAGATAGACAGCTAACTGACATGCCCTCTGTACACATATCTAACATAACTGATATTATAGCCTGTAAACTTCTAAACTTAACATGTAAACAAACATATAGTCTGCCAGGCTCCATGTTAAGCTTTTAGGACCTTTTCAAAAAGATGAATCATAGTGTCAGTAATATGTGATTAACAATCCCCTTCGCTGTAAAAGCGAGAGCTCACTGTCCTGAAAATCAACACAACACAATACACCCGCCACACCCTCCCACCTACAAGCACCAGTAATACTACAAAGAATTAAGGATGCTATTCTGAGAAATTGTGGAATTTAGTGGTCACATTGTCAGAACAATTTGGCCAGAGTGAAGTGATTTAATTAATACATCATGGGTCATTAGCCATTTTCTCCTCTGGCCTGCGGAAAAGGCAGTGTTGAAGGTACAAAACGGCCAGTAGAGAGGAGGGTAATGCAATTTGATTTCACAGACATTAGAAGATGGGGGGGGGGCAGTAAAAGAGAGAGACAGAGAGGGAGACAGATAGATTCCTTAATTGTCTCTTTTGCCTTTCCTTTCCCCTTGTTGTTTTGTTAATCAATCGTGTTGTTTTATTCCTCTGTGAGGATTTGGCCATAGCAGTGATGATGAATAATGAATGCATCAGCATATTAATTGCTATATTCCTCCGCACAAAGTCACCAACTGAATGATCACAGATGAATAATGCCAAAGGGAGATGGACTGGACTGTCAGCTCAGCTCAAATGCACTGAAAGGATCCAAGATACCACAAACCCCCACCATACGAAAAGCTAGGCAGAATCCCCCCCAACCTGCCCATGCTCACAAATACACATACCCGCACCCTCACCCACACAGCACAATCACACACTAACATTCACAAGCAAAGCACAAACACAACTAAAACTCAGAAATAAATCATGTCAAAGAGTGTTGACTCTTGCCTCTATACAGAATGTGCTTTATCTTGCATTGTCTTGGCGAGAGTGAGGACTTTTCCATGGTGATGGCAGCCATGCCACTCCCTGGTGAGAGTTCATTATGCTCCGATTACCCCTGCCCCAAATGTCCCCCTGCCACAAAAGCAGACAGACAGTGAGTAAGAGGGAAGACAAGTGTCAATAGATAAGGAGCGAGGGGACATTGTCTAAAATATGTCTCTCCATGTGGTCAAGAAAGGTAAGCCTTTAAGACAAGGTTGTTTATTTCACATGGAGGATGCCTTGGTTCAGCTGCCCATGCTAATAATGGTTTTCTAATATTCTCCCAGTGTATACTGACTTGAATTGAATCACATTCATTAGAGGAAATCTGATATCAGAAATGCTGAACAAAATCCAACTAATGTGTTGGTAGAACTTGGTGCCTGGTCTTGAGATGCAAGCTCATGCCAGAACATTTTCCATTTCATCTACTATGCATGTTCGGCAAACTCTGCCTTTTCCATATTTGTTGTATTGTGGGCAGCACATGAGGGGAAGCATTTTGATGTTCTACTCAGTAAACCATTTGTAGTTTTGACATCCCCGGGATAAGTACTAATGACCATTTCCATAGTGTTGCCTTATGCAAGGCAGATGGGAGAACTATCACATTGAAGTCAAGGCTTATACATTGTAATTGACTACTTCCAAGCCAGTCCTGTATGTCCTGGAGCACTTTGTTAGTGAGTGGTAGGTTCTATTGAGCTTAGCTTTCTAATTTAAAGTCTGAGGCCAATGGGACCTGGCAGCTCCTGCTTAGTTAGGGCTGAGTTGGGCCAGGGTATCAGAGAAAGACTCTCAGACTCACTTTAGTTATTAAGATTCTCTCTAAACTCTGCATAGTTTATTTTTTGCTATTTCCCATTACATGAGTGTCATTTAGTATGTAAATGGAAGCGCTAGCAAGCCATCACTTTGTTGATTTTCACAGGCACTTTGTATGATTGAGTTTAATCCGGCATAGTTTACTCTCTAAGCTGTACACCATTCTAAGACAAATAGGTAGTTAACCACACAGTTGTTTGTTTAGATGTCTTACAATAGAACCTTTGAGCAACACTATCAGATATTTATTGGGCAGTGAACAGCAAATGAAGAAATCCCAATCTCTAATACAAATAATAAAATCTCAGTGAAGTACACACAGTATGCTGAACTAAATCGTGAGGTGAATTATAGTTTAAAGATGTGTCTCCACCTCCCTCTTCAGTCCTCTGACCTAAGGTGCATTTTACAGGAAATAAACTAACCATCCATTTTTGGTAATCAGGCTTTCAGTCAGCTTTTAGTGTACCAGCATGAGTATTTGAAGGACAATTAGAGCCGGGTTGGGCTCGAGCCTCAGCTCACATGGGACAGTTAAGCAAATGCTTGAATTTCCAGGCCCACTGAAACTTCTAATTTAGCTCCTCAGTCTAATGGCACTCTACATCTACATCTCCAGAGCCTTCCTGGGGTTCTGCTGGAGCAACCGTGATGAAAAGCAAAGTAATCATTTCGGTAGGGTAGAGTGAAAACCATCACAAAGCCTGCTTGATTAGAGAGTGACTATGAACGCCTAACTCCAAGCTGTAGGGTTCTTGCTTCCAGGCTGTTTTCTATGGGGACATACTATCAGTCGGGTGGCGGTTGTTGCCTCAATCTCAGATCCCCCCCACC
>CABFOQ010002478.1:11635-21808 GCA_900660455.1 Gephyroberyx darwinii | reverse complement strand
TGCCTGTTGCCCCTGAAGCATGCCAACCTAGCAGCTGGCAGGGAGCTGATGGATGGCAGACGACCAGTGGTTGAGGCATTGCTGCTCTTCTTCCTTCAACCCCTGCAGTCGCTCTCTGTTGTCCCCCTATTTCCACTCACCCAGTAGAACGTCCCTGCTCTGCATTGCAATTTTTTTTACAATCTAATGGTGTGTAAACGGTCCAGTCTTTTGTATCCACCTTCATCCAAACAAAATAAGATTTATTCTCAAACATTTCATATATTTTGTTGCATCAAAGGGCTTTTCCCAACTGTTGTACCCCCATCCCCCTCACACCTTCTTCCGTCTGCCCCGTCTGCCCCCTCAGCCTTCCCAGTTGGCCAGTGTTCTCCATTTCCTCATTCCTTCCTGTCGCTCTGTGGGTCCTCCGTTCCTGCTGATGTCAGTAGTCTTGGCCGACGCACAGCCCCCTCACAGCTAGATGCAGCTCAGCCATCACAGACATCAAATCTGAGTAAAGACTAATCAATAGTGTGCAGCGGCAGTCTGCTGTTTACCAAAGCAACAGACATTCATCTGTGCAGGAACTACTGGGTAATATTAGAGGCTAAGCGCACACACAGTGACTGTTCCTCTTGCCTGGCTGTGGGAATGGGAGAGAAAGATTGTTTGAAATGCAGAGAGATGCTTATTCTTAATTATGAATTTAGTTGGAGCAGGAATGCATGACATGGGCCGCATCCATGAAGGGAAAATGTCAAAGTCAAAATGTATTTACCGCCTTCACGCAGAAAAAAAAGGCATTTGTTCAGAAGGCACAATTCACATTTGGATCACATCCCCTCATTTCTTTCAAAAAACAATGCTTTGCTCTTATGTTTCAATATGGATTACAGTTTTAAAGATTGATTTTCAGTCTCCCTTAAAGCTGTGGATACTCATGTCACCGGTATTCTACCAGAACCACTTGAATCTGCCTCATAAACCATTTTAGTTTTATTGTCAGAGGAAAGCACAACTAGTATACAAGCCAAAGAAATCAGAGTCTCATTAATTATCACACCACATTAAATGAAAACAAAAAGGACAGTAATATCAAAGCTGATTGTAAATTGCAAAAGACAATGATAATTAAAAAAAAAAAAACGCTTTGGCCCTTTGACACAGTATATCCCCAGAGTCACCCAGTGATGGCTCTTCAGAAGAAGAGAGGTGGGTGAAGAAGAGGGGAAGAAGAAAGCATCTATAACACAGATAGTACAGAGAGTGCCCTATCTCTTATTCTCTAAGTACTCTCCTGTGACTTAGGTAATTGTGGCGCTTGGGAGACAGATGGCCATGATTAAAAGGTATCTATGGGTATGAGTATCTGTGATAAAAGCACACATGGATTGCTCAGCACAAGACCTACATGTGTTCTGTTTACATGCTTAGTAACTCAATGGCCTCCAAGCCACATTTTATCAAGCTGCATGTGAAACGGTTTCTCCCCTGTACTTCCTACCAGCCTAACTTACTGGTGCAGTGGTTTAGTCCTAGGTATGGCTGAGGGAGGTATAAAAGCGGGTCATTCTGGCGTTGTAGGAGAGACAGGAAACAGCTTGCTGTGAGGCTGTTGAATAGTGGAAGTAAATTCTAATTTGCTGAGTTTTAACTTTTATGTTTCTTTTTTGTATTATTTTTGGTTCATAAAACCACCACCCTTTTTGCATTAGACCTCTGCCTTACAACTCCCTTCTTCAAGACATCAACATCCAAGTTGTTTCCAGTGCCTAGCCACACCAGCATCCATATTAACTAGGGGTACAGGCAGTAACTCTACACTGCAGAGGATATAAGGACTTTTGGGGAGTGTGTTAACCACATTTAAAGATACAGAAACATGAAGAGACAATATCCTTCTCCCTCATTGTCTTTGCATGCAAGAGGGCAAATGCGTGTAAATATAAATAATATAAAACAAATGAGTGTTACTGTGTATGACCTTCTGCCACACATGATCAATGATGCAGTAGGGGTTCTTAGAGTAAAACAGCCAAACAAAACGGCAGCCATAGTGGCTGAGGTGCTGAGGGTTGTAGCAGGACACAAGCCCCTGGGTCCCTGTCAACCATTATTACTTGCTGCAGTATGCTGTCCGCTGGCAGACAAACGAAAAACCATATGAGAACTGTTAAATCTGCTCCCCTCCCTTTACTCTCCTCCATGCTCTTCTGGATGTTTATGGAGAGAACATGCATGTATGTATGTGTGTATATGAGGGAGAAAGAGAGAGCTATAGTAGCATGAGGCATACAGATACAGATTTTTTCGGGCAAGGCATGGCCCGCATGGTGTGGAGCTTTCTCACCAGCAGACAAAAAGCAATCATTATTTTAGCACCAGGGCGGATTAGCCAGGCTTACCAGGAATTTTATCACTCTCCCATAATGTGCTGCATGGTATTAGCATAATGCGAAAAAATGATTAGACACACCTTATCTCTGCATCACACAGGATAACTATGCAATTATTAATAGGAGCTGTCCCTAGCATGCCCTATATGTGGAACTTAGCATGTGATTTGATAAACTAGATAAATGTTGTAACCCAAGCCAGAATCAACTTGAAAACAAGCTCCCTTTTTAAGACCCATTGTGAAGGAGCTGCATACACTCATAAACTCATAAATCAGGTGAAGAACCCCCTTCACTCACCCACACTGTTCCCATTACTACTCACACCTACCTTGTGCTATGGTAGTTTCTTTCAGTTAATGCTGGGGACATACTAGAAGACTAAAAATCCTAACTGATTTTGAAAAAGCCAATGGATTTCACACCAATGGATTTCACAGATATTTTGCCTCTAGGTTGTATGACACATATATAGCAAGATAACTGAGATTATCCCACTGACTCATGATACATGACTGACGTCAGGACCTCAAATCTCATCGAAATGTAGCAATCCAACGTAACAGTCAAAACAACAATGGAACACGATTCCTGTTCACTTCACAGTTTATGTCAAGTTTAATGGTATGGTCCAAATAGTATTTACTGCTGGCTTGCCCTAACTAGTTGTTGGAAACCAGATTCTTTTACCTAGCTCAATTATTTTGGGCTATCCAACAGTAGTGAATCGATTCAGGGCTGTTTTATTTGATTCACTTTTTTAAAAATTACTATTTCATAGCCAACAGCACCCCCCCACAACAGAAACCTCCCACAATACTAGAACTGCTGGCTACCATCCTTTGAGGTAGGGTTTTTAAATTGGAACCCTACACCCATTCACCCTCATAATTTAGTTTTTAGCTAAATTCCAGCTGACAGTGCATTTGTTTCCCTTCCTCACTTTGTTGCAATTTTGTAGATAAAGACAGGCGAGAACAAAGAGGCACTAAGTGTCAAGCAGAGGCATGAAAGAGCTAGCAGGCTGACACTCGCTTAAGATCATTGTGGCAGCTTCAAATGTGTTTCTAACCGTGAAATGAAGCATATAAAGAAATCAAAACACATTCTGGATGCTATTCTAACCAAATAAATGCAAGAAACACCAGTAAAGGCACTCTCTTTTGACTGGAATACTGTATATTGGCAGTGACAACATCTGCTAACGGAACAGAAATTCATTGGCATGTCTTTCAATGTTAGCAAGATGAAAGGTCAAAAGAAATTATTTTTCTTTTTTCCCTCTGTGGGATCTGGTGAATGCTGATCTCGTTGTCTTTCAGTGATTCCCTGAGCTTAGCTTTCATCAGTGGTAGGCTATCTGTCTGGCTGACCCATGTGAGAAAAGGTGAGTGGCATCACACAGGGCCCAGAGCCAGTTCCACAAAAAATAAATGATGAAAGAGGGAGGGAGGAAGAACCACCAGCAAGCAGTCTGCAGCATCAGCATTCACTTTCTCTATGTCTCTGTCTCCCCCTCTCGCTTGCCTGCTCACTCATTCATGTCTTCTTGCTAATACTTTATTCTCAGCACCGTTCCATCTTTCTATCCATAGCTTAGATCTATCTCTTTCTTCCCCATGTGCACCCTCACCCCCCACCCACCCCAAATATGAGTATGTTTTCTCCAGGGCTTATCAAGCTTATTTGAGTGTGAAGCTGGCTCCTTTCATTTGAATGTAATAAAATATTGAGGACTGGTATTCACACCCAGATTTGGACCTAGGTAGTACAACACAGGCCTGTTGTAGCAGTGGGCAAGTCAGATTGGCCAGCTTCAGATTGTAATATTGGACTGCCCTCTTCCTCCCCTCTCTCGTGCATCTTTAAGTCTGAAATTTGTTACCATAGGATTGATGGGTAAATTTGTTTCTAGCGCTGATCCAGTCATAAAGCCAGCAGAAAAAATATATATTTGCAGTGGGAGTTTTGTGTCAAGGGAGCTCTTTGTCATGGCTCTGGCTACATAGTATGTTTTTGTCCTGGTCTAGCAAAGCATACCATACCAAACATACCAAAACATCTAATAGCCAGACTGGTTGAAGTTGTGTAGCGGGAGTAGAATTGGCCAGCAGTGGCCAATTCCAGACACACGGTCTGATGTAATTTCCGGTCTTTTTTTATATATTTTTTCCGACGAATTCCCTACCAAAAGGCAAGTGATATAAATTCACATATATTTGAGATGCTTAATCTAAATTTCATAAATATATAAAGATTTTGGGCAACAGTGTCTTCATGTAGAAGATCTATAGTTAGCAGTAATCAATATATCTGTTAAAATAATAAGTTCCAGTAGGTGGCAATATTAGCTGATAAATGGAAAAATAAAAGCCATGACTATCTAGCCTGCAATTCCTACAGCAATTTGTGACATTCTGAAGCTACAGAAAAGGTCAATCTGGAAGCAGACATGAACTGAACTGAAGTGTCTGGAATTTGACAAGCCTTTTATATGGCAAAACTATGTGTACGATCATCCATGTGTATAGTGATGAAGCTGTATTTTCTACCATTGTTCATCTTTTGAAACATATATCTCAGCCAGATATAATGACGATAATTTTATTTCTCAGGTGTTCATAATGAGCGATCATTGGCTGGAATGACCATAACACATGTATGAGAATGTACTGAGAATGCATGAGAATGTAAATCATTCAAAACATCAATAATTACAGTTCTTTATCACAATTACCTGAGTAATCATGCCTCAAGGCTTACCCCCCGTTATCATTAATCTTTTACAGTTACACTTGCTTAGCTGGCATGGGAAAGAAACCTGTGGCTAAACAATTCTGCTACTTGCTAACTTTAATTACCCCTGACATATTCACATGGCCTTTGTATCTTATAATTCAATCCTTGTTACACCAGGTGACAAAAGCCAGAACCCACTCAGCATCAACTGCATTTTTCACCACAATTTGACCCAGGCACTGAAAACAAAAAGGAAGAGGAGAGAGTGAGAACAGAGGCGCAAAGGCAGTCAAGATGGGCAGAAGAGATGGAGAAATACAATGAAGGAGTGGAGGGAGCTGAGACAGACAGAGACACTGAGAATGGGGGAGTACTTAGCAGGTCCTGTTCAATGTGATGGCAATATAAACACCTTAAACCTCCCACTACACCCATTAAACATGTCTGAAAGAATTTATATTTTTAACAAAATGCATATTGTGACTCATTTCTCTACATCTAAGACTTTGCAATACAATAATTGTCACCC
The DNA here is from genome assembly GCA_900660455.1 of Gephyroberyx darwinii. Taxonomy (NCBI): domain Eukaryota; kingdom Metazoa; phylum Chordata; class Actinopteri; order Trachichthyiformes; family Trachichthyidae; genus Gephyroberyx; species Gephyroberyx darwinii. The sequence continues at coordinate 16,162 of CABFOQ010002478.1, read as the reverse complement.
TAAAACATGTGTTTGTCTTACCTGTTTTGTTAAAAATTATATGCTGCAACGTAGAAATATCAAAATGTATTGTATTGTGGTCTGAGCAGTCCTATAGCCTACCCAAATCGACTGGCTCTCCTAATGTTAAGTAGCATGGTAGCCAAGTTAGCATACAATGCTTACAAATGTATTCAAACTTCTTCTTACCTGTCCTGTGACCAGAAATATGTTCTGTTTCAGATGCCATACTCTTGGCTCAATGACTCAGCTGCAGAGTATCTGTAATCACTGGGGCTTTTGTAGGCTTTCAGACCTACTCCAGTTTATGAAGAGGTATGATGCATTAGGTGAATGTAGCATTAAATGTCATGAAATTAGGCAAGCTCTCCAATGAAACTGGTGGCCTGAAAAGCTCTGGAGAGAAGTTGATATGCTCACACTCAATGACAGATATTTTCTCAGTGATATGTTTCACTTTCTATCGTTTACTTTGCAAACAAGCTAAGCATTCAGTCCTCAGTATGTCTCCGATGTCTCAATGTAAACATCTTCAGAAATCATGTAACTGCAAAGGATCAATTGATGAGAAAACTAGTTTAAGACAGACGTTTTTGTTATCCAACCTATAAACTGTATAAAAGGAGGGTGCACAATTTCTGGGCTGAAAAACATCCCATGGATTTTTTTGAACACCTACCACTAGCGTGGTGTGCCAGGTAGACAGGTACCTATAAGTCTACAAGATGGCGCGGCCGTGTCTAGTCGCTGTTGTGGTCGCTCCGTGTATGTGACAAATAAAGTTCTTGAATCTTGACCTTTCCTCAACTTCTCTGTGTCTGGGGACACCTTTAGCCTAGTGACCATCCATGATGCTGGTGTGAAATGAACAATAAGTGCTGTAGTTGTGTGCCCTTGATTAAGGCAGTAAAGCAGCACTGTGCAAGATTAGTGGCTGTATGACTACAGCCTACAGCTGCCTGACAACAGATGATACTCACACAGAATAAAGACTTGCTCGTTTTTTTTAGGAACTTCTGACTGTATTCTCTAGGCTGTATTCTACATCACACATTTTAACCGAAAGGTCAAGGACGGATTGACTGTGCTTTCATGTACATGTTCTATTGATTTATGAGCAAATTTATTTTACCTTTGAAATGACTACAGAGTAATACATAATTTAGCAAGTTTTGCGGCAGGCAGAACTGAAGAATGGTGTGAAACACTCATCCTCCCTCCACCTTTGAAGAGCCTTCTTCATTTTTCATGTGGAATTTGAAACAGGCATGTTGCTAGTTTTCTTGGATGTCTTCTAAAATTAGCCACAGGGCAAGGAGACAGTGACAGGAATCTAATTACATCCAATTCAATTTACTTAACAACACAAAGTGGCTACAGCAAACAGAAACACTGCCATGGGTGACAGTTGTGCAAAGCCAAGGATAGCATCGTTCCAATAAACTTTCAAAAGAAATGGCTCCATAGGTGCTCTGTCTCCGGACAGTGAGGTAGGTGATCTTTAATTCCAAAACAACCATTTAAAAATCAGAATGAGTGTATGCATATGGTAAGAGATGTCCCCTGGTTGCTCCCACTATTGCTACTGCAAGTCCAGATGAAAGACTGTGACAACAGTGCAAGCTAGCATTTAAGATTCAGAGGAGAGAACAAACACATACATCATAAGATGAAAAACAAAAATCAACCACAACAAGAGTGGTGAGGAAAAGTCCCAGGTGGAGCTGACATATAGTATTTCATGTTATCAACAAAAGCAGAAGACATAGAGCCCTAACATAGGACCACATATGAACATTGGTGCTAAGGTAGTTAAAACAACAAGTGGGAGAGATTTTTTTGGTGCAAATTTTCCTCCCTGCGCCATTTCTGCTTCATGTAAAGTCATAATGTTGTGAGTCTTTATTCCAGTGGATAGAGAAAGTCAGAAAGAGGTCTACATGAGATAAAGATAAATATTTGGGACAGGACGCAGAAGACAGAGAGGAAGGATTGGGGAGGAGACCTCCATCTTAGTCGCCAAAGCTTTACAGAGCACATTAAAATACGGATCAGCTGATTGATTGATTGATATCACAGAACAGATGAATGTAGGGTTGGTGGCCATTTGGTAGTCAAATGTAATGTGATTAGCATGACACACTAATACATCACTGCAACTGGAGTAGACTTATTGGTACAGTCAGGCAAATGACGGGAGTCAAATTCAATCAAGGTGGGAATCTGAACCATGTAGGCCTGTCTAACGTGTGTGCAACTTTAAGAAAGAGTATGACAGTAAATGACACAGACATTGATCTTATAAATACATGTGTAAACTGTTCACCTAAGAGTTTGTTAATAAGCACTGGCATATGACATGGACAGTATTTCCTAAAGGTGCCACTGCCAAATGACCTCGCAACATAGAAAAATAACATATGAGAGGCTAGAATGAGTAAGGCAGCCTGTACTGCACATGTACTCCCAAAAGGCCTTGGGCAACTCTTAAATATAGACCATGAAACTGACCTTAGATGAGTATTGGGGAGATGTGGTATAAACAACATTAACTCCTATATTTACCTAACGGTAACGGCTGCATGCGCCGCCCTCAATTCCCTCCCTGGGAGGCACAAGCACAAGCACAAGCACCTTGAGCCTCCAGTAGAGGAGGTTGGGGAGAGTGTGCACAGCACATCGTACAAGGAGAGCCCTCTGACAGTAGGGTGCACATGACAGGTAGTGCTGAGAAGTTTGAGTATTTTTGGTGATTTATTCATTTTGAACCAGTACCTCAAAATGAATCAAACTCAAGTTTTTGGGGTTTTCAAGTTTTTTCTTAGATTGAACTATTCGGTCTTCATCACCTCTGGGCAACGTCCTGTGTGCCTTATGCCGTAACTGTCATTAAATGCTGTTCACGTTTTACACCAACAAGGGCAGGGCGCGCTAGTAATGTTTGCTAGTATTGTGAGGGAGTCCATTTAGAGAACTATGAGGTTCCCTGCCCTCTACCTGTGGCCAAAATAGCTGCACCTATTCTTAGTTAAGCATCTCTTTGATTGTAATTTCATATTAAACAATTTTGTTTGTATTTCATCAGGTGTGTAGGTATCAGATGACATTACATTCACAGCATCTGTGATCATTTTTTTGCCGTTCTTTTCTCAGTTTCTGTTACTCCTGACTTTGAGTGTAATAAGCTGTAACCTCCCACCAGCATTAGATATAGTTGTTTTTCAAGTTGTCAAAGTGAGTCCATAGAGCAATCTGGATGGGCAGATTGTGGTGCTAGGGTGGTTCGGATTGGCCAAGCACCCTACCACCAAAAAAACCCCAAAAAAACAACCCTGCTAGATTCTGCCTTCAAGCCTACTCAAGCTCAGTGAATCATTGGGCTAGAGGCACGGGTGCAAACTGATTCAGGAGGCTTTTGTCTGTGCAACACACCCGTGTATATGAATATCATTATCTGCTGACACCAGGACACAATGAAGATTAAAACATGATTATCTGGCTTATTGTTGTTATTGTTTCAGGCAAGAGATTTTAAGCTAAAATTTAAAGATGAGAGAGCTGGAATAATTTACATCAAGCTGTGCTGTTTGTTTACATGTCTTGAGGTATCACAGGCCTTGTTACAGTTTCTGAACATGAGGGTTGTTTTTGAATCTCAGTAATTGCCATCCTCCTCCTCGCTGTTTATGACTACAATGACAAAATAACAACAAGAGGTCTCTCATTTCCCCCAAAAGGCAAAAGAGACACAGTTGAAATTGTATCAATGGGAAATTAGGTCAGGCCCATCTGCCATTCACATCATTCATATGATCCAGTACTTTAGCTTAAACACATGAGTCATAAGATCACAGCTATTAAAGACAGGTTTATATTATGTAGCCTATAAATGACAATTTGCAGTGACTACATAACATCCTGATATGATCCACGAAATCTATCAAGAAGAGAGATTCAGATATATCAGAGCCACGCATGTGAGCATTGGGACAAACTCGTAAGCCTGCAGGACAATTTGTATAGTTTTGAAGCCAGAGTTTCAAACACATTCAATCTTGGCAATGACACAGACAGTAATTTGTTGATTGGTTTACCAGCTAATGTTTTGGGTGTTTTTTTATTAGTAAATTTTGATTCATAAATGTGTCAACTTTCAAAATGAGTTTTGGGATGTGACCTGAACGGACCAGACACTATCTTCAACCGCTACTATAAAGGTAAGCAAACAATGTAACCCCAGGTGTATCAGATGATGGATGCCATAGTAATTGTAACTTAAATTGGATGTGTGTGCCTGTTGAAGCCGATTTGCATAAGTAAACGCCCTGTTGAACACCATAATCGACATGGATCAGAGGATCAGTTAATAATTGAGACCTCACTGTCGGGTGTCCAGTCGGCATTGGAGTTGGACACAGATCAAATCCAGGCTGCATCTTCATCAGATGGTAGGACTATGTTGTAAGGTGTCCAGTCCATGTGATCAACCCATTACAAGTTTGATAATCTTGTATTGTTATGAATGAG
>CABFOQ010002475.1:0-10193 GCA_900660455.1 Gephyroberyx darwinii | reverse complement strand
AGTCCTGATGTCTGGGATACAGACTGGGGGGTGGTGGCAGATTTTGTGGCAGAAAAAAAGGTTTGGGTTTGGGTGAGTGGTGTCATGGGAGTGAGGGTGTCTGGGGGTGAAAATGTGGTTGTGATGATAATAAAACTAAACTAGTTTTCAGTTTTAATTAAACACCCATTGCCGCCCACTGGAAAGTAGGATTAATTATTGCTCACAGGGGTAAGGCTGTGGTTGGATACAGTAGATCTTCCCCCACGCCTTCTTAACTCCTTGGCCATTATACCATTATACTGCTGCTGTCCATACACTCCATCTGACTATACTAACCACTGCCTAAACAAGTCTTTACCCAATGTAAACTAGGTCTGACCAGTGAGTCACCCACTGTCTTAGGCCTCCTCCTGACTGGCTGGTCCTGTCCTCATAAACCCAGTGCAGAGAGCGCAGTGCTTACAGAAACACAGGAGCGGCACACCTCTGATCTGCCCCGCGATAGAAGAAAGAAAGAGGCAGAGAGAGCATGAGAGAGAGAGAGAGAGAGAGAGAGAGTGGAAGGGAGACGCCAGGGGTCACATGATTGCAGGACAAACTCATAAAAGTTCCATTAACCCGCGAGAAGTTAAAGAGGCCCTGTTTTCATCCAGCAGACAGCCATCACAAACAGAGCATCACCATAAACCTTATCCTCCCTCCCTACTTCCATCTTTCCCTCAATCTCTAGAGCCCTCCTTCCCATAGTCTCCTAGTCTCATACTCCTTCATCCCCCCTCCTCTCTTTCTTTCTCCTTCAATCCAAGTCTATTTTCCTCTCCTTGCCTGGTTTGCAATGCATTTCATGTTTAAAAAAATTCAATTCTCTCATTGCTTCCTTCAGCACAGGGGACAGGCACAGGAATTACAAACAGGGAACTATAAAACAAGGACTCCCTATCCCTCCCCTCCTTAACCTCTTCATTCCTCTCTTGTCGCGCCGCTCTATCCCTCTTGCCCTCCCCCTCCTCCTCAATTGACCAAAACAGTCTCCCTCATTACGCCCTCTCCCCCTTGCTCTGGGTTCCTGGTCTCTGAGTCACAACCTGAAGACGCCACAGGTCTATCTGTCAGCGTCACTGTGTCTGTCCTCGTAAGCCAGCCCGCCATCCATTCATCCTGTCTATTCAGTCATTGCTTTCGTGTTGATGTATCTCATTACATTGGTGAGAAATTTGTGTAGAAATGTGTTCATGTTATGTTTACAGTTTTTAAAAGAATGCTGCTGTACACATGTGCACATACTTGGCTTACAGAAGTATACAGTGCTAATAGCGAAATGCTTGTGTTGTTACATTTTATTGTGGTAATTTGTGAAATCCGTGTTTTGATTTTGATTCTTTGGTACTAAGTGATCATTGTGGTGTTTATCTGTAGGTGGCGCTCTTCTCTTTGTCTGTTCAGCCATGGTGTCTATCGCTGCTCTTGCTAACTACGCAGTTCTTCTATTTATTCCAAACAAATCACTGTTGCTGCTGATGGAAACAAAATGCATCACTTCCTGTTTATAGCAAATGTAAACGCTTTAGTGAACTGAACATACGTTGGATCAGTTATTGTCAATGTACCTTTTATTTCTGGGTCCATTTTGTTGTTTTGTCATTTGTTTTTTCATATTCCTGTGATTAATTGGCCAAGTGTAGACAATGTGACGTCGAGGTATAATAGGAAATACATTTTCAACAATCTAACACATCAACAGTAAGCATCCGGTTTTAGTGTCAGCCCCTCAGAATCAAAGAGCAATGATTTCTTTCTAGACTCACCATTTTGAACTGACGGTCAACAATCACACAGAGAGAAATCCATCGCAGAAGAGGAAGGGACCCAGATTTCTCCAGTGACAGTAGCCTCAATAGTTCACAATGCAGCGAAGTGACAAGACATAAGGGGTGTGACTCTTCCTTTTCCTCTTCTGATGATGCATTCATTTCTAATGAGAGATACCGTAAATACAACCTTCCAGGTGGGAAAAACATTCACGTCAACCTCCTAGTGGTAATTCCAAATATGACATATGAGTATAAATAACAGAAGTGTGTCAAACATGGCTGCCACGAATCTACCAAAGTCCACAGTCCAAGGTAATACAAATAATAATAACTAGTTATATTCCCACTGGTACACTTCAGCACAATCGACTCGGTTTATGATTAGCTAGAAATACCTGCTGCAGTTAGTTTGGTTGACAAAGTGACGTAAACTAGTTGTTGCCATGGCGCTAGCTAGCAATAGCCAAGGGTTTTCCAATGAGCTGAACGTGTGAACGCTTCCAGGTCGGAGCAATGGGAAATCTTCCCATCTTTGCACTTAATCCAACATGACTTGAATGCAGTAGCAACAATTCCACACCCTTCTCTGGGTTTTGTCAAAATGGAAATGTAGGAAATCACTAACTGAAGTAGAAGTAGTCAAGGCAGGTTGAGGGAAAGTGGGTACAATAAAAGATAAATTCTAAAAATACAATACACAAAAAATACACAAAATAACTCCTGGAATGCGTTGAACATCGGATATTGATGATATAAATGATAATTGATGAGTATCTGAGGGTGGAGTTTTTCTTTAACCCCTACCCTAGCCCTAACCCAACTGTAACCCTGAAGCAAAACAGTCCTCCCAAGCAACCACTTTTCCATTGTTGTGGATATATTTTGGCCTGACATGATATTGAAAACATGAATCTCCCTCTCTCTCTCACACACACACACACACACACACTCACACACGCACACACACATACTCAAGGCTGACCCCACCCCTGTCTTTCCATCACCAAAGTTTTATAGGTTTGGGGAGGTCTGCTCCAAGCCAAACAGTGTGAGTGTTCTTTCAAATCATCCATTAAGGCACTAAGCACAGGCTCTTAGCTCCTCCACTGATGCCCTCACTATCTGGTACCACTATCTCCTCCGGTCCCTTTCCCATGGTGTAACCTTACCTCCCTAACTAATCTTGCCTCAACATGCATACACACAGGGTTTCTGTCCTGCCCCCAAAATATTCCATGTGGTGGACACTTTTATCCAAAGCAGCTTACAGTAGTCTACATACATTTCTAGCTTGGGCGGCTGCAGTGGGAATTGAACCCCTAACCCTGACAGTGTGACAAGCCACTAGTACTGCCCCAACATAAACCCACCACAAAGTGTTTTTCAACAGCTTGTTCATTGAGGAGAGTTAATATCACCAAACCACAGCCATTGGTCATCAGCAGTCAGAGGTCAGCCGGACGACTCAGCAGTTCAGACTGAATGCTGGGGCTGGGGGGGAATGGAGTTGGACAGGTGGAGGGACTGGGGGTTGGAGGGGCGGGTAGAAGGGGAAGCCCGGACACCCTAGTCCCCCAGGAGAGGACCAGCAGCCTGGGTGTGACGGTCACAGGACGGGGACATAATGAGGATGCATCACCGTGGCACTGAGGTGCTCCATCACAACCACACACACCAACAGGGAGGCATACGCACACTCCAGCAAAACACACACACACAGACACCTGTGTACACCCACATATAGCTGAAATAGACACATGCACACACAGCTTTGCCCACATAGACATCATGATCATGCAGAATACCTAAACCTCCCTGATTCCCTGATTCAAACCCGTGTGTTGAACATCGTGTTATTGCAGGAGACGTCAAATAAGCTGCAGAGTGTAACCACCACACTCAACGTTGTAGCCAATTCCCACTGTATGAGACAACACGCTGCACTGTGTGGCATCAGAGTCTGGTCCGACTGTGGGAATAGGCTTGTGCTTATGCTCTCTCTCTGCTCTGGGGTCTGTTTGATGATTCTCTGGGAAAGAAGGGGCACAACTTTTCCTGTCGCCTTCAGCCACCGCCGTTGCTGAGCAGTAAAGCGGCCAGCGTGCAGTAAAATAAAATGAGGTGTGGAGGGAATTGGACTGATCTGCAAAGCCATTGGCTGCAGAGAGGGTCGTAAAATAATAACACTCCATCGTAAAACAAAGTGCTTATTAAATCATTTTAAACAATATCGCACAATCTGGTGTGCTCCATAAGCTGTTGCACAAAACAAAAGATCTCAGGGGGGAAAGCAGCTGAACAATCAAATGAAATTTAATAACTTGATCATCATCAGAATGCTGAGTAAGACTTCTGGGAGACCGTGGTGGCGGTGCTCCTAGTAGTGCTATCAATAAACTGTCACTTGACCATTATGTGGCCATTACTTGGACATTAAAAGACGATTGTACATCAGAGAAGCTTGGAGTCCAGCTTGTGTGTTATCTCCAAATTGAGTCTATATGGGTGTATTTCTTTGCATGGTGGGCACACATACACACACATATTGGATTCATCACATTAAGTAATGATGCTAGCAGACTTTCTAGCATGTTGGGTTGGTGGGCACACACTTACACACACACACACACACACACACACACACACACTTCCTAATGCCTCTACTATCTGCAGTCATTCTCTCACACTCGCTGGTGAAATAAAACTCTTGCTGCATCGACCCGCAGTGAGCTGATTTCTACTGCTATCAGTGTTGGAGGGCCGATAAAAGACTGGGACCTTATGAGCATTATCACTCAGACAGAAGGTTCCATATGGATTTCTGCCTACAGAACAAGTGGCGAGAGGATGGAGAGTGGTGCCGGTTAGGAAGAGAGAAAGCATGGTCTGGCCAGTCAGGGAAGCCCAATTATCACCTATATCACACAGTTATGGTGTGGCACATGGTGAAGGAGCATTGGGTTATACTGACTACTGATAGGTACTTATAGCCATATTCATCACTGATAAACTATAAATCCATTTTCCGTTTTTCTGTTTTCTGCACTGCACTTACATTATAAAGTGCACTTCCTATTAAATGGCTTTGTTGTCATAATTTAATGGAGGATCCCTTTAGTGAAAGGTCACACGACATTCACTTACATGACCTCTGAAAACTGAGGGAATGCCTAGCTAGCAACTAGTACATTTCAGCTGACAAACAGTATCTGTCGTACGTTTACGACTGTGATTCCAGTGTAAACTGTATGTTCCTGCTAAGTGCACCGATTCAAATGCAACTTCTTAAGGTCTTGCTGCAAGTAATCAAAGTCACTGCCAGAAAGGAACAAGAAACCAGTTGGTACCCAAAAAAACAAGAATACCTCTCAGTTTTGCCTTAATGGATTGTGGTTTTAACCTGAAGAGTGTCTGCCAGTGGGTTTATTGATGGAGTTTCAAATTGAGTGGAATCCTATTAACAGTGGAGGGTAGAGAGGTAGAAGTACCTGAGAAACAGGGAATTGTGAAAAACTCAGCAACACTGGAATTTAATTAAAAACATTTTTACTACAGGTATAGTCTGTAGATGCATCTTGAAATGGATCATCATCACCAGAGGGCTAACCAAGTGATTCAGACTCAAGATGGCTAGGTCTGCCATGATAGTCTCTTTGGTCTACTGGTGTTCTGTTAAAAAATCATGAGGGGATGGACTGGTAGATGACATAGGCTGTTAGGTGTTAGGCTCATTACTCAAAAAAAGTAATACATTACTCTTTTAAAAAATAATACTTTACTTATTACTGCCTGAGAGTAGTCATCCATTACACTGTTATATTACTTTTACACCACGAATATGGGTGGATGCATCTTTTATATTTAGAAATTCAGATAACCCAGAGGAAAGCAACGTCCAAGAAAACATCTTATATTTCTACCTTTTATTTCTCCAAGACACAAGTGAGCTCTTTTTAACACTAAGATGAGACTAAAGGCATTTTCTTCTATTTCTCAAATTCAGCTCAAGAGAAACAACCACATATAAGCCCATGTTTATCTCACTCTGATCAAAACAAGTCTTCAAATGATCTGAACAAATTTAACTCTCCTGAATGTCTCCATGCAGGAGACATATTGTGAGATTAGAGACATATCTCAAAGAAAACTCAATATGATCTCATGAAGTCTCTTAGTTTATTCTCTGTTATCTCCTCCTTCATATCCTTGCTCCCTTAGGAGGAACATTTCAGATGTAGGTGATCACAAAATGATAAATGATTGAGATTTCGTAAGAGGTGAAGAAACAACTAAAAGAGCAAAAGGTATTTCCTCTGGGAACTGAATTTACTCATCTGTGCGCTTCTGTGTGAATGATCTGTGTGAATTGTGGCAATGTCCAATGTTCTTCAACGTTTTGCTTGATCAAAGTAGAAAGCAAATTTGATTGCCTTTTTTTCATCTAGGGGAGCTCATAGAGTTTCTTCTAGCTCAGAGTGTGCCTGCATAAACTGAAGATGGTGATGACTAATTTTGATGAAAATGACTTGGGGGAATGATCATAGTCAATTGAATATATTTGATTGGTAACTGCAATGACCACTGTCATAACATTGACTGTCTGATTTTGTACTGGATTATATGAAATAAACAAAATGTGTCACAGACCCACTCTCTGAACATCTACATTTACAAGTCAAATCCATCAGTGGAGGATGCAGTAAACATTCATCAACACTTTGTCTTGGAACAGCTGGACACCCGCCACCCATCACCAACACTGAGTCCATGTACAGGAGGGAGGTGGTCCGCCTCACATCATGGTGGACTCAAACACCAAAACCTGAGATGAAGGACTGACTTTTGAAGGTGTCTGCATGCTCACCTTCTCCTGTAGATCAGTGGCTCAACTGCGAACCTATTCAGCCTTAGCCATTCACGTTCCTGGGAACCACCATCACCAACACTGGAACAAGGAATCTCACAACCAATCCTGGTACAGATTAGATTAGATTAGATTCATAATCATAGCAAATCTTCACATCCTCCATCCCAGTCTGGTAGAGCTCCACCTCCTCCAGGTCCAAGGACAACCTCCAGCATGTTGTCCACATGATTGAGCAAGTCATTGGCTGTTAGCTGTTTGGAGTCAGTCAAGGAACTGAATGACACCAGGGTGATGAAACTGGCAGGACACCACGTACCCCTGTGCACACCCAAAACTCTCATTATAGTACCTATTACCAAACTGTTGATCATTATCCAAGTTGTATTTGCACAATCTTGCACAATTTACAGTGTCTGCACAACGCTCTATAACTTCAGACTTTGCCCACTATGACACTTCTCAGCCTCAGGAATGTATGTATGTATATAGGCTACTCCTGTGCTCATAGCTCATATCAGGGATCTCATTATATTCAGTATTTTCTTTATGTTTATTCTTATGTTCTCATCATACACTGGTTCAATAGCCTACTGGATAGAGGCTGCACTTCCCTCTACAGCTGGATACACAACATGCAACAGCAGAACCTCATATACAGTGCAAGCCTGCGTGTTGTCATATGCCTTGTGCTGTTCCATATGGGGTCTGTTGTCTTTGCAACATGTTGTCATGTTATCAGCAGCCTGCAGGTACTACGCTAGTGCTAGAAGAGCAGAAAGCAGCTGACATGGCCTGTGATGTATTCCCTCCTACTACAATAGCACCCACCAGCCTGTTTTCATATCACATATGAAGTTATAGTTATGAAAAGTAAGTAAGTAAAAGAATATTGTACAAATTGCATTAAACAGACAGGAGTTTGATGCAGAAACAGTGTTTCAGTGAAGGATTTTCTTATTTAACCATGGCTAAAACCTCACCCTAACCTTAACCAAAGTTGTTTTATTTGATTTTGGCACAGGCACAGAAACAGGTCATATGGCTGGCCGTGCAAATGTATTGTATGAATCAATTGTGCATAACTTTTTGTAAGACATGATAAAATGTCGTACCCACACAGCTGAAAGCATTGACTACACCAAAAATACTGTGGTTTATCAGTGTCAAGTCACTGATATCAAAGCTCTTCTAAAATCATGACTTTTGTTCAAGTAATATTTTTCCAGGGTGGAAGATCCCCAGCTCTGTCATGCTATCAATGCAAGCTAAATTTCCTTGTCTGTCAAACCACGCCCATATTTGGGCCATTTCTGTGGTGGTGGGGGCCTAATGATCATTTTTACTGTGGCCTAAATAATGTGACGTTTTATTTATTTATTTTTTATAAAACATATTTTTTATTAGTAGATAAAGTAAAGACAATAATTTAAAGTAATTCAAAAATACCAATAGCTGCGTGATCATCAATGGCTGTGAACTGAATGGTGTCCTTCTCCAATTAGGCTCCATTTCCGCTAACCGGACTGACTCGGGCGGGAGGAAACGGAATTTGATTGAAAAACGCTAATCATGTCTTAACTTTCCTTAAAATGTTTCCTTAAAATGTTCCTTATTTATTCGGAAATTGTAGTTGGAAGTTGAAATCCTGTGAAAATCACGAATGAGATGTAATTACAGTTTCACGCAGCCTTTATGAGGCTGTTTAGTATTTTGATGCCAAACCGTCCTCCTCGCCCTGAATCACGGAAGAATCATGGTAAACATTTTGATGTACTTTTGACATCACCTGTAGCCCTAAGAAACGCCTCCGTCCACTTTATACAAAGCAGATCTTAGTCTGCTGCTAGACAGGGAAATTGCTTTTTGGGGTCGCCCCGACGTCTCAATAGTCGAAAAAAACACGCCTGACCCTGTATGGATTTAACTACTGTCAATGTAGACAAAGGCTCACATGTCAGAAACAGCGGTGCGGTATCAATTGTGAGTGTATATATCTAATTATATTTTTTCCCTAGCTTTCATAACCCATGTAACTCATACTGCACTGCCATTTTGCTCAGTTTATAAACAGTAGCCTACAAATGAAATATTTCCTGCTTCAAAATGAACTTAAGTCATCTTTAGTTGTGACATATTGCAGTCCCAGTTAATCCGTTTGACTGTGATAAATATCTTCCAATGAAAGGAAACATAAACAGGTTCAGTAATGGGCTAAACGTGGTGCTGCAGGTTCTTGATTGGGCCTTTAAGATGAAAAGCAAGGATCATTACTCTGGGTCTAACAAATTGTTCATATACCTTCAGTCAAAAGGTTTCTAAATGATCTGTTTTCTGAGAAATGGGATGACCTGCTCTTTACTAGTTAATTTTGGAATAAATTAACTAATTAAATACATTTATTTTTATATTAAATACTATAATTTATTTTTTATGCAGCTGTTATAGCTGCATGCTTGTATTCTCTTTACCATTTTCATTCCTCTTGTGCATCATGACAATGAAATTCTTGTGAATGAAATGAGAGATATCATTAAACAATTAAAATCCCATTCTGGCTTTGAATCTATAGCTTCCTGAGGTGATGGACCTTCGCTGATGCTGGACCAGATTACTTATTAAAGTTTAAGGTAAGTGGGCAGCTCAGAAAGTGTCAAAGTAGGTAGGTTTCAGTCAGATAGGATATACACCACAAACACCATGAAGCTTCACTGACAGCCCAGATGAGCTGGATGTGCCGCACTGTGAAAAGACTGTGATATTGCACCGCCTTGAGTAAAGCACTGCTTCCCCATGTTGCTGAATCAATACATTCCCATTCAAATCGGCAATAAAGATCACTGAATCAGATTATGCCTGTTCACACGAATGTGCTTTATGAACTATAAACTTCCTCCAAAGCCAGACATGCAACACATTTATTCACGAAAATCTAAGCAGGGGGCAAACCCTGTACTTGATCATGGCCCCTGCATTGGAAGAGCCAATCTGAATGGGCCTATGTGGATGAAAGATGTCCACTTGCAGTCAAGAAGAGCAGTTGCAGCACGAGTGTATGTGCAAACAGACCCTACAACCTGTTTCGTTTCTCGTGATTTAAACAACCAAACCGGAGAGGATTTAAAACGATGCTTCACAGCCTCAACCCATCCTCCTCCTCCTCCTCTCCCTTTTTGTGGCTCTTGCATGTCACATAAGCACGTAGCAGCCGGGCCATTTTCCTGTGCCGGGCTGTGGGTATAGCTGTCTCCGGTGCACCGTAAATAATGTTGATAAAGACGCCGCTGAAAACGACTTTCACGCGTCCCCCGATTGATTTAACGTGACCTCCGTTTCCAAATGATATTGGAAGCCTATTTAAACAGATGAAGGCTTAAATTGTCTTGCTTGTATGCGCATTAATCTCCCATTCATCATCATTACTCTGTGATTGGTCCGTCCACGCCTTCGCCAGCCCCCTGCGTTACGACAAGGGCCTGTAAATTAGGATGTAATCCAATTTAAACAGCGATAGCAGCAGCCACGGATCCAATTGG
>CABFOQ010002465.1:8556-21660 GCA_900660455.1 Gephyroberyx darwinii | reverse complement strand
GGTTATGGCTGGACACGCCTCTGATGATGTCACTGTCGCTCTACACCAGATCAGAAAGAGGAGGAGGGTGGAACATTAAGTTCATACTACCCCACTGAGCGTAGGCTGGTGTATATTGGTGCATGAAGGCTGGAAAAACAACACATGTAGTACCAAAGAGCCTGTGAAGCATATAAGCACAAAAAGGGGGGTGTGGTGTTTTTCATCATTTTGTGACAATAGGTAACCCTAGGTGTGTGGAAAGATGCACATGAAACAGCAGGTTTTGTCAGAAATCTTTATGTCGCCTGCTGTTCAAAAGCAAACAAATGGTGTGTGCCACAGAAATGATTGCCACAAGCCATACTTTACCTTATGTGAAAAAGTGACTCAAAATGCTGTGTGTGATTTTAAAAAGTGCATCTGAATTTTAGTAAGTTTCTATAAAATGCAACTGTTCCCTGACCGCCCCCCCCCCAACACCACCACCACCACCACATATGAGCCCCATAGCCCCATATGACCTGCTTTCTATCTTCAGTGTACTGTCTGTGCTGGTTGGGAAAAATCATCCTCTATCTGCCCAAAACAGAAAAGCTATATGTGTAAAGGTGATAGGTATATATTTTTTTGTTTTATTTATAATGCATGTGTATATAATGGTGCCTATATTGTGCTCGTTTATGTTTAAACTCAGGCTGCAGCAGGCATGTAAGCAAGGAGAACATTTCAACATATTCAGATGATTTGCTCTTGTCACCGGGGAGCTTGGGACAAGTGCATTGGAGAGCGCCCCTGGTGAGGTCTGGAAAAATGAAGAAGCTGGCGTGTGTTATGTCATGCCTGCGGCTTGTGTGCTTAGATCAAAACACCATTAGTCTCTTTGTCTTGTGCCACTATTTGAGGCAGCTTCTTGGCTAGGGAATATGTTGGCACATCCTCGACTCCCGAGGTATGCCATTCGTGAGGAAGGAAAAAAAACAGGCTGGCGCACATAAAAGCTTCAATACAGCAATGTTTTTGAGTACATCGGTTATCAGTAATATTGCAAAGATTCTTGGAGAGCAAGATTGGTAGATTGGTACATTTTTTGTGTCTTTTTCATCCTAGTTTAATGTGAAATGTTCATCTCCCCAATGTTTACAGTCAGTACAAAGACAAGGAATATGTCATATTGCCCTTATTGGGTTGAAATTACGCAGTGGGTTTTTAACAAGTGTCATGGTCCCAGAGTTATGAAACTCCTTCCTTTTCTAACAACAGTTACAAGCTTTTAACCGACATCACTACACTACCTATTGGTCTTTAAAAGCCTTAAGACTGTACAGTTCTGTTATCTAATTAGGACTCACGATCAACCTCATTCCCACCCTTGCTGAGAGCTGCTTTGTTAATCTTTGATCCACATTTGAGAAGTACACAGGATCAGGGGACACTTCACGTCCCCTTCAACTACTAGTCTCAACTCGAGCCCCACCAGAAAATGCATTTTAGATGAGTGATGGCACTTAGAGCTGTGAGATGAGCCTCGCATGCAGGAAAACACAGATCGAGCTGCTGTCTGCAGATCAAGTGAAGTCACGTCTAAGGCGATTAAAGATGCAGTATTATATGCCATTTTTCCTGGTCTTGTCTCGTTCCTATGTGTGGGAGTCTGGTCTCATTCATGATTCAGAACTTGAGGGGGGTACTCATGCATTTTAGTGTGAATTTTATCGTCATCCGGACTCCTCAACAGAAAGGACCTGAAGTACTCTTCTATTAATACATTTTAGCCCTGAAAAATTGATGGCTGTGGAGAGATTGGCTGGAGTGGAGGGGGTCAAATCAACTGCCATCACTGTCAGCTTGTGTGGCTGACTGAGCCACTATCTGTGGTTTATCAACTCCAGCTGGTGCTGTCAGAGAGGAAGAGGAAAAGAGTTTTCCCTCTGACAACACTGTAATTTGGACGAGTGCTTTGTTCCCCCATGTCTAAAGTAGTTGAATTTCCTCAAAAGTTGAATAAAATCAAGCATGCAGTCCAACATCCAAGCCATCTGCCGTCACACCACATTGCATCAAGAGAAAACGAACATCTTCAATACCAAATGAATGGGAAGGACTGGCAAAGTGATTCCATGTGATTAGATTGAGCTTTTCCATTCATCTGGGAATGAAGCCTGCCATCGCTCACATATACTGCAGTCTAGTAGGGAGTGTACAGCAGATAGTAAGGAACAGGCACTCACAGTATAGAATTATTGCAGACTTAATGAACCTATATTTATCACTAACACATTTCACACACATGAAAGAAATTTATAAATATGTGAGGGTGGATAATTGTACCCACAGTTCACAATGTCACAGAGATCTCGAAGCCAAGTGACAGTTTTGGAAAGCTTCTCTGCTAATCATGACTTGACTCTAATTAGAAGGTGTTGATCTCCCAATATCAAGCATGAGCAGGTTGGCACGCTCTCAGTGCGACAGGGCGCACTAATGTCAGAACTCGTGAATTTGACTTGTATCTTATATCATCGCTGATTTTTCAGCTTAGCAGAGATAGCACCCTTGTTCAAGTATTTTCCTTGAATTTAAACACAACACCTGTGCCTAAATAATGGAACTGGAGCTGAAATAGTGGATCCATAGCTAGCTATCTGACACACCTGACAGGGATAAGTAAACCTCCTATAGGGTTAGAACTGGTTAAACCATTACCCAGAGAGACAGAGGAAGTAAATGTATGTGATTTAGTTCATGGAGACTTTTTTTTCCCACTCCATTTACATTTCTAAACTAAGAAGCCGGGTTCATTGCTATCATGGCAAATTTAACTGCAGTTCAGTTTGTACAAAATGGGTCAGGAAATGTTTTATGCCCAGACTGTCATTCCGGGCCTGATCGTATTTCATCTTTTAACCATTCGCTTTTTCCAGAGACATGAAAGAGGGTGGAACTTGAAAGGAGGAATTTTGAAAGCCTTTCCTATCATTAACTTGCATCTCATACAGCAAACAAATGAGAGAATCAATTTGAAAGGAAAGTAAGTTATAGGTCTTGTCGCCACCACTTAAGGTCATGGGGGTAATTAATTTGTACTGTAGATGAAGTCAAATAGTGCTGTGGACACTCCCCAACTCCCTCTGCCATCATCTGAGTGCTGAGCTTCTAAGGATCAAAAGGCTGTCTTTTATCCCACTCTCTAACCCCTCTCTCTGATGTCTCATGTCTCAGGGCTTGTTGAGTAATAGAGATCAAGAAATTGCTGGGTTTTTTTTCAGTTTGAGGCCTACAGATACCTGCTTTTAAGAATGGGCCAACTCAACAGCGCGTGTGTTCTGGCCAAGTTCACTTGTGGCGCTATGAGTAAGGATGAATACATGTTGAGCGTATTGGAAATGTACATTACACAAAACAATTGCTAAAACAGTTTTGGTAAGCATGAATTTGTTGTGATTGTACCAGTGTCAGTTTGCAGTGATGGTTGTTCCTCCAGCCTGAAGTGGCAAATGCATCCATTTTGTTTTAAAGTCATAAAAACACAATTTATTTCCTTTTAGTGACGTGTTAATATAAGATGTTAAACAAACACGCCATATAACACATTGTACAGAAATAAAGTAAAGTTAAAATGTTAGATGTTTTAGAATTAGATGTTGTTTAATGTCTAGGCTCCTCTCCTCTCTGTGTTAGAGGCTTTGTGTGGTGTCATTAATTCAGAGCATTTCTAACAATTATTCCCTCAAAGGAGGAGCTCTCCAAAAATATCCAGTGACTGTGGCAGGAGAAGGGATTTGAATTCTCTTTCATTATTAAAAGCCAACATTTACTCATGACATTTGCATCCTAATAACAGCAAGATAAGTCGGAACTAAGATGACACTTTAAAACCAATCTCCATAATGAGATTTATGGGGGGAAATTGTTGCCTTTAATGGTTTAGTACACGCAGAAGGAGGAGGGTAGTGTAGGCGAACATGTCAGGGTAGTTGATATGTTCACATAAGGATAAATACGCTCTGTCATGCCTTTCAGTGGTGCAAAGATAAGAGGCGTGGAGATAACTAAGAAACTGTGAAAGTATAGTCCTTCTGTTGTTGCTGCCTTTTCAGCACTTGCATCTTGACAGACTATACTGTATGTCTCTTATTAATTTTTTCCCCCTCTCATTTATTTGAGCGTGCTGGATTTGTACTGTCAGTCAGTTAAACGTGCCAGGGAAAGTTTGTCAGTCAGTTGCTAACGTAGTTTCCTCCCTCCGTCTTTCCACGCTTCATTTCAATCACTTCACGTTAGTTAGCCAAACCGGCCTATCATGTGAAAACATTTATCTGCTGCTTCACCGGGAAAGATCACAGCTATTAACATACCAGAGTGGGGGCCAGTGTGTTTACCAGTGAAAGGCGTAATGTGTCTCATTATTATATCACAACTTTATTTGGGACTTCATTTGAGTCTGAGCGGGGATGAATTACGGTTTAGTCCTTGAGAAAATCAATTGTGCGAGTCTCCTGGGGGGACTGAAAATGGTTTTGCGCCACGTACAGTCAGCTCTTTATGTCAGAAATACATAATCCCTCCAGCTCAGAAGAATTCGAAGACCCAGGACAGTGCTTTATTACATGCTAGGGATGTGTCTGACAACCAGCCAGCTTTTTGTTTTGTCTCAGCAGGTTTCAGTACGAGCAAGCAATCCCTTTATGTTTCCCTCGCAGACATGATCCCTATTATGCAATGTTAAGCACACTTAAGCAAGCGTGAGTGTTTTGTAAGTGCTTTGGTAGGACAAATCAGCATCTATGTTTGCACAAGAGGCAGGGATTTTAGCGTTTCCTGATTGTGCTTGGCTACACATGTTTAATACCTGGGATTAAACAATACCTGTGATTCCAACGAGAACCGCTGTCGGCAGCACAGAGGCACACTGTGCAATTAACCAACACCTAGACCTGGAGAATGATGTTTGCAGAGATGGAATGTTGTTTGCAAAGATCTACGTTTTTTTAAATGATTTGTGGCTTTCAGAGCAGCAGGAAACAATTATTGTCCTCGTGAAATAAAACACTCACTGACTTGACCAGTGACCATTGATTCTGAGTGTCTAATGACTCTCTCTCTCTTTCTCTTTCTCTCTCTCTCTCTCTCTCTCTCTGTCTCACACACACGCATACGCACACACACACACACACACACACACACACACACACACACACACACACACTTTCTCCTCACTTTTTCCCTTTTGACTCTCTTTCACCCTCCTTTTCTTTTCCTTTGACAGAAGAAAGTGAGCGAAAGTGCCAGAAAGGACAAAGCCAGGGCTCTGCACACCTGTGATTGGATGTGAGCTCGTATTGACCCGAGACCATTAAAATGGAGTTGCTATGGAAACTTATGCTGCTGCTGTCATTGGTGGAGTGCCTGGCAGGTAAGCCTCCCAAACATTCACTTTTTGTGTTGTTAGAGTGGGGGGTATGAATTGTTATTTATAGATTATATAAGATTTTTTTTTGTGATGGAGCCGTCACATACAGTACAGAGGGCACTCAAAAATGAAATGCAACAGGATTAATTTCATTTTAGGGCAACAATTGCCCAAAGCTTTCTACAAATGTTACAAATGGTTGGAAGTGTTTGTGCTGTTGTCTTTCCAGTGGTCCTTCAAATGTGCGAGCTTTTCGCAGCCAGTGAATCATGTTTAGAAAGAATAAATGTGGCTCCTATCTCTTGTCTAGCAGCTGAATCATTCATTTTAAAGAACACCTCAACTGTTACCCTAATTGAGACTGCGCAGTTGGTACAGAAATCTTGTCATTGATCTTGCTTTTAATGAAGGACCTAATTTC
Organism: Gephyroberyx darwinii; assembly: GCA_900660455.1. Taxonomy (NCBI): domain Eukaryota; kingdom Metazoa; phylum Chordata; class Actinopteri; order Trachichthyiformes; family Trachichthyidae; genus Gephyroberyx; species Gephyroberyx darwinii. The sequence goes on along the minus strand of CABFOQ010002465.1, from coordinate 15,847 downwards.
CCTCCTTTTACAAATGGTGCGGGGTCAAAAGCTAGGTCTCTTCATGATGTCAGAGTTTGAAGCCGAGAACAAGATGAATAACGGCTTTGCCACACAAGCGCGGTATCTTGAGGAATCAGTAATCTTTCATGTCGCCTTGTTCCGAATCAGCAGCCCCTCCTCACAGCTGGGACCCAAAATAATTAGTGTGCGGGTGTGTGTGTGTGCATGTGTGTATTTGTTTGTGCGCGTGCGTCTCCGTTTAATAGCACGACGGCGCGTCAATGCCTAAATTTGCCTACACGGCAATTAGCACCACTTATCACTAAATCCAATACACATCAGTGGTTGTCTAATGAGGCTTTCCTCAGGGAACTGTGACTCACTATGGGATTAGTGTCTTCGCCATTAGTCTGGATCACATATTATGCCCTAGTTAGACATTCTTTTAAATACACAGAGAAGAGAACGTCTACGATATCAGCAGCGATCTTTCCTCTCCAACCTGACGGAGTTTTGATCTCAGACAAATAGCTTCAAGGAGACGATCCAAGTCTGCAATCCGTGGGAGTGAGTGATGCTCACCAGATCGCCCCGGCAAAATTCATTTATTTAATTAGAAGGTGCAGATACAACATTCAGAGTTATCCATTCACACACGTTAAGTACTAAGCACATTAGTACTTAACAAAGGGGCGGAGGGCAAAACATTACTTGAAAGCATTTCGTTGCACAGCCCTTGCTTCATTCTCGGGGCTCACAGTCACAGTTGGTAACTCAGAGTAACCAAGCATTAATATTCAGCATGGGGTTATATTACATGTGCTCTGCTCGCAAGACAAGCATGGTGCAATAGCTTGACTCCCAATGACAGACTTCCAAAGCGTTCTGAGAAAGACACGATAAGCATTTTAGTATGCAGGCGTGCTGTTTTGGATAGAGAAAGCACAGCGTGAGGGTGTGAGATAGGTGCCTAGCTGCATGTAGGTTATTTCTCCTGACGGAAGTGGGTATTTTTTAAACAGCGCATGGGTTGTATGGGAGAGAAGAGGGGCGGGCCAAGGGAATGCATTCCCATAGTGAGTTCATCTGGAGTTAACCAGCTTTCCCCCTCAGCCCTCCCTAAGGGTCTGGATGGCCCACGGCAGAGGTGTGTGTGAGAGAGAGAGAGAGAGAGAGAGAGAGAGAGAGAGAGAGAGAGAGAGAGAGCACATGGATACAGCTAACCGTCATACAGCAAAAAAAACCTTCCATCACTGGGAAAAATCACTTCCATCATACCAAGTCAACAGTCTCTACTGACAGTTTCTACTGTCGACTTACTAGGACTTACCATTTTACTAGCACCACCCATTCACCCATATTCAGTTAAAGCAGGTTCACAAGTCTTGTGATGCCAATGGGAAATTAAGGGCATGTTACCAGAACTACTTGGACTATCCTCTGTGGCTCCTTTTGTGAATCCCAGAGCCGATTGCCTGCACAAATATTGACTTAACTGTTTCATCAGAACATGGCGAAGCCTTTTAGGAATCCTTAAGCAAGGACTTCATTACATCAACAAGTACTGCAGATGTGAGGATGTAGATGCAGGTTCCCCAGTGGAGCTCTCCCAGAGCTGTTATATTTTCATCCAGGAAAAACGGATTTACATATGCAGTGTAGCACTATTTATAGATTTGTATTAATTAATATATGCTGTGTATCATTTTTTTGAAATACACATTATCAATTGAGTAATGATATATTTTGTGACAGCATCCACTCTATAGCCCGAGGCCCTGCTGTGAGCTACTTGATTTTTTGATGCTTAAATGACCTCATTAGTGTGAAACCTCTACCTGTACTATCATCAAGAAAACCAAACAAGTAACAGTAAATATGTTGTTAGCTGGCATCACCAGGATTTTTATTTATTATCAAAAGCATCACACAAATTACTCACATAGAGCATCAGAGGGTGTGACAGATTTTGAACCTTCTGTTGTTAAACATTATAAATATATATTTTATATATTGTTTATTTGCAATATTGCTGTGGTTCATCTCACATTTTGCCGGAAATATTCAAAGAATAGTCAAAGAATCCATAAAATTATGAAGTCCACAAAGCAAAAATCAGGCATTCTGTAAGTTAGTATTTTTGGACACATTACTGTACAGTTGTAAACCATGATGAATGTTGCCATTAGTGCAGACCATAGCAGCTGGTAAGTGACAAATAACCTGCTGAGCAATCTTGAGGAGGAAAAGGTATAGGGATATTACTCCAATTAGATGACAAATGGCATTCTCAGCAGCAATATGTTATTGGACTTATGTAGACATACTATAAAGAGAACAACAGAAAGACTTTAATTTGCCATTCCCACACATGGAGTCGGATTTAATCAATTCTGGATTTCCCCATTGAACATGGTATTGAATACAAACAGTGTTACAGTATTTTAGATGTACTAGCTTTGATTAACTACAGAGTGGTGTGACATGATTGGATATTGATTGAGAATGTGCTGGCCACATTCCTCTCCGCACAGTCCATGTGAGTGAAAAATTCATTAATTTAATGAATGAGAGTGTCAGAGGGCACACCGAACTCGCTAGTCAGTAACTCTTGGAATGCAGGAAGATAAACACTATTGCAATTAAAGAATGGTTTGACCTTTCTGAAACATTTTAATATGAGTTTGACTCTATTTTTTCCTTTTCATCAAAGTGTTTTTCTTATTTTGTTTTTACTGTAGCTATGGTTTTGAAACGACTACAGTGCAGAGATCTCTCAATATTTTTCTTTCTAAAGCAAAATGCTGCAAAAAGCAAAAAAAATGACTGGTCAGTTAATCCATTACCATTAATCCAATTTTTAATTTTAAAAGTTTTGTGTGTGTTTGCAAAGGACTTTGAAATATTTCCCCCACGATTATTTCAAACATTTAGCCTAGCCATGATCGAACCACACGTTGCTCAAAACAACCCAAACCTTCCTTCAGCTCTGGAGTAAAATTTGAAGTCCCTGAATGAGAGACCTTAAAGGTGTACCTTATCGTTCTGGACAGAGGGGAAAGATGCTTTAAAAAGCAAGATTGGCTTTTTTTATTTGATGCATAAAACCCTGAGCTGAAGCGAATGGATTTGGGACCTCACAAACGACTGATACCTCCCCCACAGTCAACTCCCCATGTGCCTGTTTATTCATGCTGAGGTAAGCTGGAGGAATTCATTTGCTGTCAGCTAGTATTGAATTTGAGATTAGTTTTTATTTCAGCCTCCAAAACAGCTCCCTCTGCCTTCCACTTGCGCTGTGATGCTGAGTCTTGTGTTGTCTGAGAAGCCTTCGAAAACCGCCGCACATATCACCATCTGGCAGCAGGTGACAGATATGAGTGGAAGCAGTCTCTTTTTAAAAAAAAAAAAAAAAAAAAAAAAAGCTCAAAAGTTCATAATGACCTCCATCTCTGTCCTGCGGCATTGTGCAGTCAACTTCCTGTTAGCATTCCGAATCAGTGCACCTCTCTGATAGAGCGCTTTTTCATCAGTTGGCTGGCTGGCTGTTCTCAGGAAAGCTCAGGGTTGGGCCTGCCATCAGACTGTGTGGGCGTAAGCTCGAACACCACTTTGAATCCGACATGACTTCTTGACTCCTTGCTCAGATCTTATTTCAAACACTTTAAAGGGGTAACACTCAGCCAAGTGGAGGCTCAATGTTAACGTTCACTGTTTTTACTGCTTGCCCAGAAGCATTTCCAATAAGCAGCAATAAGTCTGGTCAAGCCAGCAACCATGGAAACCAAAAAAAACAAAACAATCCTTTTTGTCAAGATCCCTTGTTGCTGAGAAGTACTGGAGTGGCGGGTGGCACTTTTCTGCTTTTTTGATTACCAGAAAGCAAGCCTGACAGTTATTCCGCCCTTCCCTAATGCATCTTACATACATTCCTGTTAGGGCAACGAAAGAGTTTCAGAGAGTTTGCATCAGTTTGAAACAGAGCCCCCAGGCACAGGCCCCTGAGCTCAATCCCTTCTCATTATTCTAAGACTTATTCACCAAAATAGTTGCCATGGTGCTTCCAAAGATCAGGTTGGTTCAGCTCTACCTAACCTACGTGCTAGGACCCAACACCAACTTGTAATACACACCAAGATTGTGCAAAAGCGCTCTGACAGACACGGTTCAATGGATTTAGGGTGTTTGCTTGTGTTTGTGGGTAATGTTAGTTATACTATGCAGCGGACAGAGGTGTTGTTTGTGCTTTAAGCTGATAGCAACAGCCTGGGCTGAAGTGATAAGTGAAAGGTGTGCCACATTGCAAAAGCAGCATGAAGCGCTCACTTTGCTCAAAGACTGATTTATTACAAAGTTCTAAATCAGGAGGTTGTAAAAAATAAGTTGACTGAAGTGCGGGGCCATGTGTCTACTCCTTCCAACTTTCAAAACTATTCATTTACACATAAATAGAGTCATTAACACACTGATGTTTTGAAGAGGCCCTACATAATTAGTTGCACTCCCGATCAACCAAAAACATCATAGAAACAAACAAGAGAGTAATGTGCTATAGTCTGTGCTTAGATTTTATTTTTCTTATTGTTTAAAGGCGATTGTTCAGAAAAATAATGTATTCCAATATAATAACCTTTGTTATGAAAAGGCTTTTGTTGCAATAATTGGCACCCTTGCGAGGTCAATTTCACTAAAATTGCATAACTGACCCATCTAAATCACTCTAAATTTCTTTGAATTTGAATGAAACTCAATGGATTTTTCTGGTATCATCAGGTTTTGCTGTTATTGTCTCTGGTGTACTGTAGCTTACATAGTTAACAAATAATATATCAAAGTGTTGAGGCTTTGAGGGAGTATAAGATTTTTCTATTCTCCTCTGATTATTTTTCTATTCACCTCTGGGGGTTACTGTGTGTATTCATGAGATGAAAGAATTTACAGGGTGGAACAAATAGAAAAATACTATTCTATTGGTGGAAAATTGCACTAGGCTCTTTCTGGATAAAATGTAGTCTACTTTTTTACCTAATAAGTGAAGAGCTTTTGAATTGCTGAGAGTCAAAGGGCGAATTAACGATTCAAGGGCTGGATTTGGCATGGGATCTGCCAAATGAAATGCCCTTTTCAAAATATTTTTGAGTAGTGTTCTGAATGTAAATGTGTATGAATTAATAACTGAAGTCATTAATCAATGTATTACGGCACAGTTGTCCATCACAACCCGTGTTTACCGGAGGCTTTACATCTGCGCAAGTTTGTGTCTACAATGAGTGTGATTATTTGTGTTTGAATAGGCAACTCCATGAGAAGTGTCCTCTGGTAATCAATCAACTCTCAGTGCTGCTTCGAGGGACACGCTTCATCTAACAAAGATTATAATTAGGCAGCCTTTCATTTAGTGAAACTTTCTGAGAGGTTTCTCCTTGTGGAGAGGAACAATCAGTATACAAGGTCCCTCGTCAACCGGCTCCACCTTCTCAGAGAGTTATTTTGAGTCCTGAGGATAAACCTGTACTCCCAGAGCTCAGCAGACTTCAGTAGGATACCTCCCATCCATACAAATTAGTTACCCTACCTACAGTATCTTCCCACTTCTCTGCCATTACAGAAATGCAAATGCATTCTCTGGAAGCCAATTGAATTCCCTTTCTGCCATAAAAAGAAATGTTTATTCCAAAGAAGGGCTGACAGCCCCACGGGTCAATTATTGTGGGCTTTCCCTTCGCAACATATATTCAATATTGTACCTTTGTAATTAACTGTTGTCATAGTGTATATATATATATATTTGTGTCTTTGTATCCCTTCATTGCAATTACCCTACATAATGGTAATTGTATGATAAGAATGCAGGCAAAGGTACATATCTTGCATATATGTGAAAAAAAATGTGTAATTTAAAAAACTTTTCTAGCAGAATTACGGGTTTGTATAGCTTGGTAACTTGAATTATGTGTAATAAGGGCCATGACCTGGGTAGTTTTAATTAATCTTTTTAGTAAATAGTCTATGCTTTAATTCCCTGACAAGTTGGAGAATTTGGAAAATGGGTCTATGCTTCAAACTTTGATTTCAAGAAGGAAAACAAAAGTCCCACTTCTGAGTGTTTTTCCCCCTCAACTTTGAAAATTATAGGCTCTTTCTTCTTTGCCTGACATGGAAAGCACACAATTTTGATGGCTAAAATGACAAGGGGCCGGTGTCAAACGAGATCATATTACTCTGAGTATTTGTTTTGGCATTTTATTTCAGGCTTCTTATTAGGTGACATCCCCTGGGAAGGTGTTGATAAGTTTGAAGGGCTTTAGATGAAATAGTGCCAAAGCATGATGGTGGGAGTTCAGCGTGCCTTTGACAACTCCCTACTTTCAGATGGTTGCATTAAAGTTTTATGAAGGTTACCGACTGATTATGCAGTACTTCTAGGATCTAACAACTTTTATGAATAATATGAAAAATACTGTTGGGCTGTGTTCACGTGGCCTACGGATCCATGCCAAACTGAGATTTTATAGTGATTCCACCTGCTTTTGTGCAGTGATACATATTATCCTCTAGTTTCCACTTCCTTCCTTCCTCTACACGGCCTTCAATATCTTACCAGGAGGTAGAATCACTAGAAAAATGTGAAAAACCTTCCAGACAGTGGTTTCCTCACCTCACAAGGACCAAAACATTAAAGCTAATTTATTTGTACTGGTTCTCCTCCCAGGAAACGGAGTCTTGCTGAGGCCCGTGTTCACCAAACAACCCGGCAGCGTGGTGTTTCCCCTTCACCCCAGCGAGAGCCGCAGAGAGGTGGTGTTTAGCTGTGAGGCCCAGGGACACCCGCCGCCCTTCTACAGGTAACTCCCGCAGGCATGGCTTTACACGCACAGTTTGGTTTCGGGTACGCAGAGAACCTTGAGGTAATATCCCCGAGCTGTCAAGTGTAACGTTTATTCCGAAAACCAAGTGAGACTGGATTTATTGCCGCGGGAGAACTTGGGGTTTGTGGACCTGCTAGTCACTGCCCACAGCACTTAGCTTGACTGCCAGTCACAGTTAACCTGAGAATGATGACTTAATTGGCCTCAATTGCTGGTTTACTGTATATTTGCATCATTAGGCGTAAATTGATCCGCTGTAGGATATACTTTGAGAGCTTCCTGCCACCAGCATCGCTGACCAGTTAAGAGATTAAGTGATCCAAGAGTGATGCTCAGAAACTCCACCACAATACAAGACAGATTGAGATGAACTGATGAAGCGATCCAGAAAAACAGCACATTTCACGCACTAAAAACAATATCATTCCTATCTCTGTTTC
>CABFOQ010002459.1:5122-22410 GCA_900660455.1 Gephyroberyx darwinii | reverse complement strand
GCTACCTCCTTCTGGTGTCAGGCCAGGCCTCTCTGAACTACAACCACCATCGCATCTTCTGTAGGGTCTTATATGTAACGCAACAGAAACCCAGAAGATGTGCATGTGTCTGTTCTCTATAGATTAGTGACTCTACCAGCAAATGGCAGAGCAAGAGCCAATACTTTTTATGTAACGTGGAGTATTCAGTGTTTGAGTGTTTGTGCATGTATGTGTGTGTAATAAAAAGAGAAAACTCCTCACCTCTCCGACCATGCCGTTCCATGTCCCGTTAATCTTCTTGCCGTGTTTTCCATTGGTGACCAGGTAGAGGTCATAGGTGAACTTGACCGACTTGGCGATCTTCTTCAGGATGTCAATACAGAAACCCTTACAGCAGCGCTTGATGTAAATCCCAGAGTCGCCTGTCTGATTGCTAGGGAAGATAGGGAAACAGGAGAACAATTTTCAACAACCAGAGGTCAATGGTGATTGAGGTTTGAGGACATGAAACAAGTGGAAGAGAGAATTGAAACAAGGATGAAATTAAATAAAACTAGACCATAGAGCAGTTTAAAAATTAGACAGGAGGAGAAAGAGGACAAATGAACATTAAAGATATCTTGGACAGAGAGAGAGAGAGAGAGAGTCGGAGAAAGAAGAACAGGGTTGAAGACCGGTCAATAAAAGAAGGACTGAGCCAAAAGATGTAGGCATGTAGAGATTCCAGGTAGACCAATGACAGAAAAGAGGAATGTTGAGGAAAATTCATTATCACAGACCAAAGAGAAGCAGATAGCAAGAGGGTCATTGTGAAGAGGGAATAAAATGGAGACAGAAACCAAGAGAAAGATCCAGTTAGTAGAGGGGAAGGGGATGGGGGTAATCAGAGGACACAGAGATTGTGAGGGGATGAAATAGGTAGATAGATAGAAAATCCCATTAGAGAAGAGGAGGGGAACCATCAAAGAATACTATAGCCATGGAAACAGACATAGATAAAGAATGAGTGAAGAAGCAAAATGAACAGCAGGGAAATATGGACAGAAGAGGAAGAAAAGGGCAAAATAATTCATGGCTTGCTATACACATATGCATATTTTGTTATTGCATCGATTCATTTCTATAATTGCTTTGTTAGCATTCACAGTTTCGAATGCAGCTACTGGTGGTTTGTGGGAGTAAACAATCGACTATCTATGTGTGACAAATATCTTTGAAAAGCTGAAGTTTAGGCAGAAGGTTACACACTACAGCGATAAGTTTTAAATAATTCAATATATTGCAGCTATACTGAAGTACGTATTAATATGTCTTACACTCAGTTTCATAAGAAAATATGGACTGTTTTAAGCACTTTGACTACAGTATTTATCCTGTATTCACACAGAAAAAAACATGTGACCCAGAGTTGATGTCATGGACAACGCAAAACAAAAATCAGATTTTCCTTTTAATGTCCAAATTCAGCCATATGTTCTCACATGAGTTTGAGCTGCTTGCGGCATGGCACGGTGTTCCTCATGCAGGTTCCGCTGAGCGGGTCCACGTCCTCCACGATGACAAACGGCGCCTCCTCCAGTGTTACGATGGACAAGTGATCGTCCTCCCGCTCCTCTGCTCCCGAGTACAGCTCAAAGCGAGGCCACACATGGTACCTCATCGTCAGAGAGCCTCTCTCCCATTTGCCAACCTGCAACAGAGCGGTGGACGCATGAGTGAGAGGACGAGGGATGTGTGACACACAAGCTACAGTAACAGATACTTGGAGAGGCACGAGACAGACAGATCACAGAGGGTAAAAAGCAAGATGCAGAAAGAGAAAAGACAGAGGAAGAGAGGTGGGAGGGATGGGAGGACAGGACAGGACAGGACAGGAGATATTCACCCTGTCCCATCGTCTCTCCTTGTCCAGTAGAATGATGACCAGTTTGGGATGCATCTGGTAGCCGTCCTCACTAAACGACAGGTTGCGGCCTTCAAACGTCACATTCATTAGATACCTGAGAAAGAGAAAGAGAGTCAGAGTTAGAATTAAGATGCACAATTAAACTTAACTTGCCCTAGTATACAATGTCATATCTACTGGTCTGAAAGGGAAATGTGCTGGATGTAGACTTTCAATATGACTTCTTATAGACAAGGTTTGGTGATCAATCATTAACACCAATGACACCCGAGATTCTGAAGATTCTGTATTTCTTTTGGGAGTGAGATAAGCTACATGAATGCATAAATGATACTTCATAAAACCATATAGTAGTACCAGTGCAACAATGATGTCATTGTATGTCAGGTTTCAGGTCATTTCTCTAAGGAATGGATAACGCTAGCAGGCTGAAGTATAGTTGGTGGGAGAAAGCTCACAGATAAGCACAGAGGTCCTCATTTATAAATATTCCTAAATGTCTGCTTTGAAATACTAGGCCAAAATGTTTGAATCATAAAGGATGCATGCCCAGTTTTTGTAAGGACTCAATGCTGTCTAAGTTTGAGTTGAAATACTTTGGCAGTGAAATACTAACAATGTTCTTGAATTTGTTGGTATCTTGTTTAGGAAATGAAGCCTGGAAACAGCTTTGCCCAACAGGCCAAGTATCTTTCATCACTTTCATCAACCATTTCAAAAGTGCTTTTGGCAAATATTACAGTGGAAAGAGCAATGTGACAGTGTAGCAAAAGCCCAGGATTTTACCTCATGCAGTCATGATCACATGGAATAGCCGGGACACTGCTACCCAAGGTTTCTACCCTCCTCAGCCCTGATTGTTTTCATGTTTTAAAGGTTGCCAGGCTACTTTGAACCACAACAAAGATGACCCAGTTTGAGGCTTGGTAAAACATATATCAACTGATAGACTGAGAAAGAGGGGATAAAGGGAGGAAGAGAAAGAGCATGAGAGAGGTTGAACAGAGCAAGAAATAAAGAGAGACAGGCAGTGAAGACAGAGAGAGAGAGGAGGGGGTAGAGAGGGAGACTGTATTAAGTGCCTGTGTGAATACATATCAGAGTATATGTGTGTCAACAAGTGCAAAGCACAGGCAGATAAGCTGGAATCATCTCTTTCTCTACCGCCTCCTTCCCTCACTCTTCTTCTCCCATCCTGTGGGCTGCCATCACCATGGAGACGCTCTGCCTCTGAAACAATCCACCGGAGAAATAAATAACTGGTCTAAATGCAAGGAGTGAGGGGCCGTGTGTGTGTGTGTGTGTGTGTGTGTGTGTGTGTGTGGACTCTTTAAGAAGGTGCTGTGTAGTTTTAACTAGCACCATCTCCAACCAAGTCAACGGTGTGAATAACACAATAAATCTATTCACAAGTGAATAAAGAAAGGCAGACAACAGATGAGCAATGAATCTGAAACTCACCCAAGATTTTATCACAAGAACCTCCTACTACAACACTCGGTACCTCTATCTATTATGCCCTCAACTATATTTATAACCCACCTCACACACAGACCTAAGTAGGCTACATGCTTTCAGCAAGTCAATAATATCTATCCTCAAGCATCCCTGAAATGCCTATTGCCGCATACTAGCTGGCTGGCTAGCACATTAAACTGCTGTAATGCCCATGCAACATGGGATTAGCCCCGTAGAGCATAATCTCGGTTTGAATAGGGAGTCCATAACTTGTTGCGGCCCCGCACCACTATGACCCATGGGATGAGGTCAGACGCACGGACCTGTATGTGTCCATGCATTATGATTGGTTGACATGTGTAAGTATAAACAAAACCCCAACAGAGGGACGGGGGGGCGCTTAACACCAATATAATGTAATGTAACGTGTTGCTATGGCACCCACAACCACAGCAATTTTCATGCAATCTGCTGCGTTGCCATGGGAACAGTAATCTCACCCGAGAGAGGGTGGATGAGAGAGAGAGTTGGAAGAAGGGAGAAATGGAGAGAGAGAGAGAGGGGTATCTTTCGATATAAACCCAACTGTTTAACCACTCCTCGTGTTCTGTCTCACTTTCAGATCAATCTTTCTACCTCAGCGCTGAGTAGCTGCACTTAAGTGTATCGGAGCACACATCAATAGGATTCATCTACCCATACATTAACCTGTGCAGGTAGATAGATTGATGCATGCTGTGAATTTACAGCGGGAGATGCTGCTCCGTTTATCATTTTGTAGCCCTGCAGTATTGATGTAGCTTTTATGTGCTGTTTGATCCCTTCCATGTTCGAATTCCCCCCTGACGCCGCTGGATGAAAAAAACAACTGGGATGAGCTACTAACAGAACCTTGTGCAGCTCCATCACAGCCATATGCAGCCGCTAGCGCGTGCCTCGCTCGCCAACTGTTCCCAACTAATCACTGGCTGTGAAGGGAATGTATGAGTTACTGAGACACTGAATCATCAATGCCATGGATACGGTCCCTCCATTTTTTTTTCTTTTTCTCAAATCTCTTGAAACGTATTTCAGAGCCATATGATATGACTTACTTGTCTTGAATTATTCCTTTCACCTCTTGTAGAGCCGAACGGGGCTGCAAATTCACTGCCTTTCCGGGGAAATATATATAAAGATATATATTGCTGCTCTGTGTGTGAAATCTACTGTGCACATACATACATGTCAGGTTTGGGTGGATTATTCTACCCAGATGACTACAGAAGACCTGTTGTGGAGGAGTTATCAGTTACTGAAATGTGTACTACACATACACTCAAATAAGATATATGTAGGACTGTGTGGAGAGACTGACTGTGAAGTAATTGTTTTTTGATTTTTGTAATGTACAGTGTACTACACACACACTGAAGATGTAAAATGTCAGCCTCGGATCCTCTTAGAACTACAGCCTTCAAAAAGTGAGTCCGCAGATTACCTATCTATGAACAGGAATCAGTTACTGATTACTGAAATTTGAAAATAATGTGGACTACACATACTCTAAGATGAAAGATGTAAGGCTTGGAGTCTCTTTGAGCTGCAGCCTTTAATAAGTGAGTCCACAGGAGCTCCATGTGATCTGGGCCCATGAGGACCCCTGTTGAGAAGGGGACATCAGACAGCTACCTGTGGAGTCTGGAGAGAGGGAGGACTATATCAGAAGGAGTCCTCTCTCATTCAAAATGTGAGCAGGGCTTAACAGGCAAGGACAGTGACCATCTACAATCTACAAACCTTCTAAAACCATTCAATAAATCTATTTTTGTTCCACCAAGGTACAAACATTAGCAATGTACCTCTTAGGAACCTCAACTCTCCTTAAGGTGCTAATATATAAATTTGACCATTAGCCGTGTACAATCTCAGAAAAAAAGATGATATTTTTATATAATAATAAGCGTAATTAAGCTGTATTTCACAGCACACAAATAGCCCTCACTAATATGTATATCTGACTAATATGTGTATTTGTGGGGAAAAGGTACATGTTGGGTTCTGCATTGCACAAATGTGACTGTGACAGACTGGGGGGAGGGTGGGGGTGAGGCTTAGGCTGGATCCAGGAGAGAGTTGAGTCAGTGGACTGACTCTCCCCCGGATCCAGCCTAAGCCTCACCCCCACCCTCCCCCCAGTTTGCCACAGTGACGTACTCTGCTGCTTTCAACTTACTTCCCTGCAACAAGAAACTTCAAGCCAAATTATTGACTGTTTGAAAATATTTCACTTAGTGCCTTGTATTACCACATAAGACCAGCAAATACAGCGAGCAGTTGGTCTTTGCTTGACCTGCAGGAACTTGGAGAAAATGTTGACTCTGATCTAATTAAATGTTAAGTAAATGCATTCATTTTGTTCGAGCTAACATTTCAGGGAAATTTAAGCGGCACCTGAGCTCACTCCACAGCACACAGCGGTTGAAAATCACTCTCGAAGACACATTAATGGTCATTAAGGTTCACAGTAATGTACGGACCTTTTGAGAGGAAGCAATATGGATTTATGCATGGACACTGCACAAGTGATAAGGAGTTTTTCTCTGAACTGAATTCAGATAAAAGGTGACTGAGGGTTCCAATGGAGAAACTGACTCGTACGCTCTTAAATCAAGTCACGCTTCTCTTCAAATCGATAACAGTGAAATCAAAAGTAAGGGTATCACCAAAAATGAATTCATATAACCCACAAAACATTATGACAACAACAACATCAATAGCGTAGAGATAAATGCATTAACTCACACATGGTGCACTGAACATACAGTGAGTAGCACATATAACAGATGTGTATTAGTCTTCGTTGATCAATAGAGTGAACATTTCAATAAGTAAAAGGTCATATGAAATATTGACTGGTTGTTCCAAAGCCAATTTAATGTCCCTCACATGAATGAGTCATAAATAAAGAAGGGATGGACGGAGGTGAATTCATGCTCAATATAAATAATAAGTCATGTCCATAAACAGACTAATCCTTACTTATGAGAGTTAGATGGGTGAAATACATGGAGAGAGAGAGAGAGAGAGAGAGAGAGAGAGAGAGAGAGAGAGAGAGAGAGAGAGAGAGAGAGAGATGGCTTTCCAATTCTAATTGAAAGGGCTTTTTACTAAGAATGGACTGCTGTGAGAGCATCACAGAGTCACAGCAATAATGAGACGAAAAGAAAGAGAGACATGACAAAAGGGGGCAGAGGGGGGGGAACGATTCAGAAACAAAGGATAGAGGCCGGGAAAAAAAGAGAATAATATAGAAGGATGGAGATAAAGGGCGAGGTATCCATACAGATACCCTCGTGAAACCGATAGAGGTTAACAAAAAAAAGAAAAGGGAAGTAAAGGAAAAAAAGGAACAAAGGAACTGAGAGCAGCGAGGTGCAAGCAAACAGCGCAGTGGAAAAATATACCCTGACCCACTTCCATGCAAGGAAAGGTCTATGAAAAGAGACGGCCATTTGGGCTCAAGATGCCCAAAAGCACAATGAAATGGCCTGCTCGCCTTCTAATAAACAGAGCCAGAATTTATTAGACAGCCACTTTTATTGTAGCCATTAAGAAGTGCAATGATACTGCCCTCCCGCTGCAGGAAAAACTACTTTAAAGGTGAAATAGGATGAGAGCAACATGGTAGCCTTACACGCATGAGAGGCATCAGACGTGTCAGATGGCCGCGGGGGCTACCTACAGAAAAGGTCTACTGAACTGTTCTAGATGGCTTGGAGCACACGCATCAAGCCCAGTGACACAAAGACAAATGTCTACTCAGATCTCATGAAAGAGAACTAATGACAAAAATATTAATCATCTCTTACATCATGCCTGACGGTACGGCATATGTGTATTAGTGCAGGGATTTGAGAGAGAGAATTTGTACACGAGCAAGAGCGCACACACACACAAATAATAAAAACACACCCCTTACTCTGAACCATCTACACACAAATAAACCCCTTAGCGCCTCATCCAAAACCACTTGGAGCACATTTTCTCATTACACGAGCCTTCCTGTCCTCTCTGTCAAGCAGGAAACAATGGAGGGCCTCTAGAGCGCTGTGTGTGTGTGTGTCTACTTGTGTGTGTGCTTACTTGTGCGTGCATGTGTCTGCGCCCCATAAGGTCAAGCAGCCCCTAAACCAATCGGAGAGCGTGACTCACTGGGGCCTCCCATCTCGGTCCATCAGCGCTGACAGGATGACATGCAAATCCAGTATGCATGCAGCCTACTCCCCTGTGTCCCGTGGCTATACAGGACCACGCAGAGACATATGGTCTTATTATTGTTTTTGTCTCTGCTGAGAGGATGCAATAGGTTGTTTGTGTGTGTGTGTGTGTGTGTGTGTGTGTGTGTTGAGCTGGCCCCTGGGGTCACCACCAGGTTCCGCCGCCTCAAATTCTCTACTTTTGCTGATCCGAATGGGAATAAAGGGAATGGTTGGATGGAAAACACACACACACACACACATTCACATTCACACACATTCTCTCGTGCGCGCACACATGTGCACGCACACACATAGACACGCACACTCACAACAGCCACCCTGCAGTCCCAGGTGTGTGCCTAAGGATGATTGAGAGCTAACTCTTTGGGGATTGAAATATTCATGGCTGTGGTGTTATTGTTATCTCAGCCCCTGTTGCTGGTGGGATCCCAGACTGCACGCACAACCGTGCCTGATATTAAAAACAGAAACACAGGTAAAGACGTGGGGGCGATATAATACATCAACCTCAACCCGTCGCTTTCTCACGGGAGATTAATGTAGCAGTTGTGGTTGGAAGTTGTGTAATTGTATCTCCTTCCCCGGTTCCTTACTTTCCCCCCGAATTCAGAAACAGAAACAATGTTTATTTTTAGAAGGAAGGAGAAAGAGAGATGAAAGGCAGTCAGGCATATGTTTTTTTTGTAAGGCACAGTACTAATTATGTACAATAAGGGACAGCATCAATAATTCTAAACTTTTATTAGGTAAAGCCCTGAAGAGCAGTAAAACGTCATACATTACCAGTGCGGGTGTGTGAGTGCAAGCATGTGTGTGATCATGTGTTTCTGTTTGCATATGTGTGTGTGTGTGTGTGTGTGTGTGCTAGAGTTAACCCCACTGCTGTTCTTTTCTTAATCCCAAGCACTGTCCCCAAGCATTCAATTAGCTCTGGAATCTCTGATCAATGTGAACACTAAAAGCGTGCCCTATGAAGTTAAATGGGGATTAATTATTGAATACCAATGCTCCTGCTTGTTCTGTAATGTGCCAAATAGCAAAACAAGGAGATGTAGAGGAAGAGGAAAAGAAAGATGCTCTCCTTTCAGGATGGTTGTGGGTTAAGATAAGATGTGACAAGATGTTGGTGTAAGTCTGAGAGACAATATCTGTATTCACCATGTGATTTGAGTTTTTGTTGGCTGGTTGGTCGGCTTAGGGAATGTGTCTGTATTGTAAATGTCTGTGTGTTGTGTGTGTGTGTGTGTGTATGTGTGTTTGCATGCATTTTTGTGGTGCATATTGTTCAGTATGTGTGTACTGTATTCATTTTTATATTTTCAGTTGAGCATCAGCGTCTGAAAACCAAACTACATCTGTCAGTGCTCTTTCACCAGCCAGTCCCTTTGGCTCTGACTCAGATGAATCAAAAAAAGATTTCATCTGTCTTTTGTTCGGGCCATCTCTTTTCTTTGTGCGTGGCGCCCTACTCGTTTTATGCACCAAAATAAACTGTGAAGGTTAAAAAATGGGGTGAACGTGGCTCATTGCTTTTTCATTTGCCTTTTTTTTCACAACAGGGAAGTGTGCCTTGCCTAGACCAAACTCACAGCGATGAATCAAAACCAAACTCTGTTTATTTGAAGCCATAGTTCTCATGACAAATCATCTCCGCTGACTGCAAAAATAACCCTATTCCTTTTCATTTGATTTGAGTGGCATTAGATCATGGGTTAGGCTTGTTCGCTTTGTTTGGCCTTTGGTCCTTACTCACTTGAGCAGTTTGTCAGAGGTTGTCAGTCTCGTGTGTACACTATACGTGTGCAGCACTAATTTTTGTCAATTTGTCCAGTTATGGCCCCTCTGCCCTGCCATCCCCTGAACCCCCACTCCCTTGGCAATGACTCACTTCAGCACTTCATTGGAGTTGCTGGCGCTGGAGCCCTTTTTGTCGGGTGACCCATGGCAGCTTGACTTCAGCAGAGTGTGTGGACCCCGGTCCAGCATCATGGTAGAGGTCGCCGTGGCGATTACAGCCACTGCATCACGTACCCTGGCCTCGATGCCATAGTCCCATTCGTCATATGACACCGAGATGAGCCCTGGGAGCAAGAGAGATGGAGACCAGCAGGGCAGGGTAGGAGGAAGGATGAGAGGAAGGGACATATGGAGGGAGGGAAGTAGAAAGACAGGAAGATAGTAAGATGACAGGAGGAGAGAGAAAGAAGGCGTGAGAAAGAGGGGAAGGATACAAATAGACAGGCAGAGGAAGAGAGAATTAAATGAAAAACAGCCAGAGGGGGGAAAAGATATAGAAATCGAAAGCGTTTTAGAGGAGGTTGAAAAGTGGGAAAAAAACACTGAGAACAAGATTAAGGGTGCCATCACACCTCCAGATTATGTGCTTTGGCCCTAACCTAGTGGAAAGGTTTACTGTGTTGCATGTTTGTATTTGGTTCATTTAGGTTCACACAAAAAGTCACAGGGACTCACAAGTAGTTTTGGTAACCTGTCATCCCACGAGGTTAGAGATTTTGGTGGCGTGGCGAAGTCAAAACAAATCTTTAACTAAGCACGATGGACTTGTCTGTGCTCTTTGCTTTACCTTCTCTGGTCTTCATACCAGGTAAGAACACATAAAGACATAGCTGATTATGAGCATCAATCCAGACTGCGGTTTGCCCTCAGTTCATTTTGTTATGCTAGGCCTCCCAAACACTAACATTTCCTGTAGTTGGCTCAGATTATGTTCTCACTCCTACTGAAGCGCACTGCTGTTTGTCTGGTGGAGGGCCGAGACCAGCATTTTCAGGCGGTCTTGGGTTGGTTATTAGGTGCCACTCGAGTTCGAATGGCATTGATACCTGCCCAAATGAACCAAACTCAAAGGGTAAATAGATAGATAGATAGATACTTTATTGATCCCCGAGGGGAAATTCTGGAATATTCCACAGTTAGAATATACTGCTCCAAACTAGCTTGATGTGAACGCACCTTAGAAGGAAGGATGCAAGGGAGAGCCATTCCAAGATGACATCCAGGTATACTGTAATAACTGATGCAACCTGCTCCCTATCGGCACCAATGTCTCAGAAAGAAACTTAAAAAAGAACCTCTGATTGAGGTTTCTTTTAACAACAACCCAGTAGAGCCAAATGTAGCGAACAGATACATTTTATAATAATAATGATTTTTGGACAGAGAAAAACAAATCCCACAGAACACAGAAACACAGAATATCAATCACAATACAAACAAAATATCCCCAGAACAAAAAAACAAATACAGGAAAAAGGACCAAAAAAGAATCAAAGAAATCATCTGGTCAGGTGTATTCAGTTAACCAATTTCTCACAGGTGCATCATCAAATATACTTGCATTTTTAAATCACTAACAGATGCACATGGTTACACATGTTTGCATACCATTGCATCCATATATATCTGCAGACTGACAGGTGCCGTGTAGGTAAGAACACACGGACACGCACAAGATACACGTACACATACATCTGTGTCTCCAAGTAGGTAGTAGATTTAACAAGTCAAACAATTAATATATCATGCAAAATTGCATGTGCTGAAATTGTGGGATGCGTGATGTATTAGGTCACACAAACGTACATTTATTATAAGACTAGATAGGCAAAATATAAAAGTAAATCTGTTTTTAAGTTAATGTGAGGAATGGCATAAGGAGTCAATGTAAAATGACCTAAATGAACAAATGAACTCCAAAACAATAAACTCACTTACCTGAGGGGGTTAAAATGAGTGAGCCTGCACTCTACCTCTGTTTGGCACAGCATAATGCAATTGGATCTTAGTAGACATGTGAATAAGCCCATCTGTCACTTACGCCCACCTTTCACTTCACAGCTTTTTGAAAATCTACCACATAAAATGTCATCCTTGATTGAAATTCTCTTTGCTTGCACCCCACAGGAAGGTTGGGGGTCAGGGTCAGCGCCCCTAGAGCTGGTAGGTGTCTTGCTCAAGGACACGTAAGCAGGGCAGATGCTTGCCAATATTCATATTACTAATTTAAAATTTTGATTTGAATCATATTTTGTAGGACTATATTGACACATCGGCCTTCTTAGAAGTGGGGTCTCTCTAACCACGAGGCCACACTGGCTAGGATGCTGATCCTGTGTGAGGGACCAGGGTACGCAGAAAACTGGGAGAACAGGTGAAGTTCAATATAATCCCACAATACAGTCCTGCATATATACTTCAAATCAAAATGCTTAAAAATTATTAATACGAATCATCTAATGTCAATCATTAATATGACACGTGTACCATTTTAACATCAGTAAATCACCAGCACATTAATTTTGAGACATTAGTAGAATTAATTAAACAATTAGTAAACAAACGAGACCATTGCCAAGACGACTGGCAGCCTGCACTGACCTGCACTGCACAAAGGGTTCTTCCAGCACACATGGAGTTAAAGTTTTCAAAGTTTCTCGCAAAGGCAGATGGAAAAATGATGTACAACAAGTTTATCCTCTTCAGTAAAACCAAAGAGAAAACTTTTGACTGAACAAGTAAAGATCTTCTTAATTTTGAGAAACATTAGTGCTAACAACTCCCAGGATACTGAGGCTCAAGATAGAGGCGTCTCGATCTTTGTTTACGGTAATTATACCAAGGTATCACAATTAATGTGACAATGTTTAAAAATCCTAGATTCAGATTCCTCTACACCTTTTCATGAGGTGGCTTTAATCAAATATCTGTTCTAACCGTGAATGGTAAAAACACCTCCTGATAATCTATCAATGACCCTGGTGTTTCGGTATACCTGTGGGGAAGACGGCCGGAACGTGTTCTGCGTCTCCGGCTACCAGCGAGGGGACAATCCAGGTGTAGCCGTAGCCGGTCAGGCCTACGGAGTGGGCCACCTCGAAGATGGTGGTGGCCTCCTCCTTGGTGCAGTAAAGCAGAATGACGGGGCTCTGCAGCTTCTTCAGCTGGTTCTGGATCTTGGAGTCTCCATCGTCCACGGACATGTCCAGTAGGAGGACTTCTTCTAGCTCCCAGCCCACAAAGCTGTTATCTATGGTACTACGGATCTAGATGATAGGGCGAGGTGAGATGTGAGGGAGAGAACTTTTCAAAAAGTGTAGGCTGCATACATACGGTGGTGAGGGAGAGATATTGGAATGAAATCGACCAAGATGTCTTCCTCCCCCGGCACAAAACAGGGGCAATGGTAGATTTTTTCAAATTTAACGAGAGGGAGAATAAAAAAACTCAAGGTGGTATGGGGGAGTGTGGCAGACTTTATTATATCATTCAGTGATGTTGTTGATGTCTCTGAGTTTCTATATGTAATATGGATATGTAATATATGTAATATACTGTATGTAACCTGTTTTTGTTGTTTTTCAGGGTCAGAGTTGCGGTTGTTCCTAGAAGTAATCAATTTAAAGAAGGTAATATTAGTTGAATCAAAGGCAGAGCAAAACATTTTGTCTACAGTATATCCTGTTAGAAAACCTGCTTTTGGTTGTATTGAAAGAAGCGAATGTGATAATGGATGGTTCATGTTTGCTTGATTGTTGATGAGGACAGTAGGACGGAACGACATTGAGGGGGGTAAATAAAGTTAATTAATCAATTCAGAAAATAACCTTAATTAATTTATTCAAAATTAAATATTGTTGTCATCTACAATCACATTTTCTTGCTAATCTTAACTCAGAGTGCCAGCAGTTATGGGGGGCACTCCAGACAGAAATCAAGTCACCATAATCAGACTCAAAATCACTTTAATCAGTTTGCCTTGATAACACAACAGAAACAGCAGTTCATACTGACACACACAGAGCAAGGCTACACTGCAAGATATATTAGGGACAGCAGACTATAAACAACGCTGGACTCAACACTGTGTATACATTCAACTTTCTACAGCTAATCTGTCTACGGTCTAAGGCTAAGGAGGCATTTCTCTGTTCAATATCCTCACTCATCACCTTGTTTGTTTTGATTTTATATTACATTTTGATGTTTGTTGGTTGTTGTTTTTTAAACCACAGACCGTTGCTTTAAGTCTTTTTAAATGATAGTAAGGATAAGAGCCTGGTTCAGAGACACCTTATCAAAGGATGAGAAAATAGTTTTCAGGCCTCTTATGATGGTTCCCCACAAGACAAAAACAATAATACCTTGTAATGTGCCTGGATCCCAGAGTGAACGTGAATTTCTCATTTGAATCCGTGGTTGAAAAAGCTTAAGACCATTAGCTGTACAGGGAATAAGCACCCCACTGCCTCCTTTATCAAAAGAATGAATTCATTTTAGTAGAGGATACTCCTTGTGATTCTTGGTCTCACCTTGTTGGCAAAGTTATGTATGAAGGTAGTTAGCGGCCAGGTGGTACAGGCACCTGGTTTGTGTGTGTGTGTGTGTGTTTGTGTGTACCGATGTGTCTGTCTGTCTGTGTGTCCGTTTACCTTGTTGACAAAGTCCTGGTAGCCAGGGTAGTACGTGGTGACAACGGAGAAGATGTACCAGTCGTACTCCTCCATGATGTTCAACATGACTGATGCCTGCTGCTCGATGGATGGACCAAACTGGAAAAACATGGAGTGGTCGTCCTGGAAACCGGGAGACACAGAACCAACAGGCAAACAAGGTCATGAGTCATACAGCTTTTTTCTTGCTTGCAATATGAAAAATGCAGTGTGTCCACTAGTTCTGAATACCCATGAACATGTCTGCAGATTCATTACAATATCAAGGAGCTCTAACAGATCTAGCTCACCACATGACAGAGATCACTACAGGTACGATGGCCACTTGATTCAATGGCATGGACTCTATACAAAATAAACATTTCTCTCAAAGGTTTTGAGGAGAGGGGGAGAGGCGGAGAAGTAGGACAAGCTCTTGGAGCTCCTGGAGCCTAACGTCTGGGGCCAAATACTCGTCAGGGGCAGGGCAGCCACCCATGTAAGACCGCCATGTGACTCATCAGGTTGAGATGGATTATTCATGGAAGCAAGTGACTGGAGGCGACATGGCAGAGGGACGGTATGGAGGACAGTGTCACGTCAGGGGCCTTCTGTGTGTCCAGATTGAGCTATACTATTGAGTAGATGGGAGGTATTGGGCCACGCTAAAACCACACTGGCTGCTGTTTAAAGAGTCCATGGGTTACAGGACTTAGCTTGGCTAGAAAGGTGTCAAGGTAACGTCCACTAGCTTTGCTACGTGTATTTATTCTCCAGTAGAGATAATGAATTACATTAAAATCTAGGACCATCCACACATAGCAATGTGATTAAGGCAGCTTATATTTCTTTAACTTATTTCTTGGTCACTTAACTTGAAATTTTATTTATGTGACTTCAGTTACTCTCCGATTTTGTCTCCATGTGCCCCCCAGAACAACTCACATTTGCATGCATTGCTACATGTTGCGTGAGCATGCGCTTTCATGTACATGTGCATGCATACACGTATGTGAATCATGTGCATCCATCCATGTGGGCAATTGGTACATATTAGTCATGAAGGAGGCTGAGCCCTCGCCGGGTTAGGTGTACTCACTCCACTCAACATCAAAGCCTAAATCTCCCCGAGTCATTTCCCCCACAGGGCCAGAGATGATCTGTTACCTAGTTTTCACTGTAATGGGGTAATAACATTGGCATTGCCATGTCAATTGAGAGTGGAGGGACTGGCAGCAGTGGAAATGAGGGGGGCGGGGCAGAGAGTGTGTGTGTGTGTGTGCGTGTGTGTGAGTGCGCGCAATAACAGAATGAAGGTATTCTCACATATGACCGACAGCTATTGCACCATTCACCTCTAACCCTGCACTTCGATCTCCCTATCCTTGTTTGAGCATGTCAGCTGTGTCATGTTGAGTGTTAAATGACTTTCGAAGATGAGTGCTATATGTAATTTCCCCTGACATTATTATTCTGTCCTCGGATCCAATAATTCCTTCCAGCCCCCTCCATCAAATAACTCCTTCCATCCCTCCATCCATCCACCCCGCTGACACCTCTCCGCTGTCCTCTTTCCTCAGTGTAGGCTGAGTCTTGCCTCTTCACACCTTTACACATCTCTCATCTCTCTTACTTGTTCAGCCACGGTGATGCACAGAAATAGATTTCATTTACTCACACCGTATCTATTACTCCTTCAGACCCCTGTCTCCTTAAACTCATTCTTACTCAGTCTTACTATCTTTCTCTTTCTGATCCTTTCTTTCTAAAAGCAGGCTCAGAGCAGTGTAAGTACTTGTGAGGCCAAACCTGCCATTCAAAGAGATCATTAGGTCACTACTTACTTCATTCTTCCCTTCTCAGATTACAGCTAATCATCCTCTCTTTCTTCTGTTTCTTTCACATCCTAATCACCCCAATTTCATTTCTGTCGTTTATTCACTTGGCATTAGTGTCGGTGTTCTCTCTCTCTTGCTCTCTTCCCCCCTCAACCCCCACCCTATCTTTTTCCTCTCTGTCCTCTGTCTTCACATAATGTCCTGCAGCTCCATTAGTTCATATCACAGAGGTGTTAAGTGTCCTGCAGGGCGCAGTCTGTGTGTGTCATTACAAGAACCGCCTGCCTGCCTGCTTGGCTGTCCTTTCACATCACACACCAACCAACCATGAACCCACAAAATTAGTTCACAAGGTACTTGTTGTGAGGTGGGCTACTTTGCAAAAAAGGACTTGTGGGGTGATCTAAGGGTTTGAATCTGGCCCGGGATCTATGTCGCATGTCATCCCTCCTCTCTCACCCAATCTTTCCTGTCTCGCTGCTGCTACTATCAAATAAAGGAAAGAAATTCCCAAAACAAAGCCTTGTGAATGCAATCCTCTGGTTGTTACATAAGGGGATCTGTTTTGTTTGTTGCATGTATCTTAGTAGTGCAAAACAGTCCAGCCCATTGATTTTTCAGCCCATTTTCAGAGTTCATGAAAAAGATTCAGGAGCAGTCACATTTATTCTACTGATTTACTTTCCTCACACTGGTGTGTGCTATTACACAGCTCTCCAAACCTTTTTCTCCGATGGCAGGAATGTCGGTCATGTCCAATCTTCCAATTATGCTGTCAGTGCACTCCCCGTTTGGGTGCATCACCAATTGCACTCCTCTTCACTTTAGTTTCTGCGCCATTTGCCTCTCACCACCTCGTCATTCTCCTCCTAAGCAACATCAAACATCGCATCCCTATTCCTGTCTTAGTATGGGAATCTCAAAATAGTGAAACTGTAGTGGCACCAATTCTGCAACAGTCAGTTGTGCAGATATGACACCAGCCAGCTAGCTTAGTAACACAAACCTCTATGTTGCATTCCAGCTCCCTGAGATATTGTAGTGGTGCCTAACATCTGAGCATAACCTCTAGGTGATGCAGTGACTCTCCACCCTCAGCGACCTCGCTGGAGTCCCAGTGGATGCATTATAAATACAGTATATACAGAAAGTCATACAGTATGTTAATGCACACACTCATCCATATATATAAAACACAAACATTGTGTTGTGCAGATCGATCCCCACTGTGTTGACTTCTCTCTCTCTGTCACACATTTGAATGTGTTTGGATGCTAGTGAGGCGTCGGCGGGGTTGTCGGGGGTGCGTGTGCGTTAGGAGCGCTTGATTTAGCTCAGATTGTCATGGGCACTTCTCTGGTGCGTAGTCGGCGCGCAGCCTGGCTCTGCGGCT
>CABFOQ010002456.1:0-10775 GCA_900660455.1 Gephyroberyx darwinii | reverse complement strand
ACGACCCGCCGTGACCGTGCTCCCTCAAGTGGATCCGCAACATTGTTGAGAAAACAGCGTTCTGAAAGCCGGGCCGTTTAGCAACGATAACAGGTTGAGTTCCACCGCACGGCCGACCAAACGACCGCTAATTGCCGACTTCCTAGATGAAATCCGCCACTCTGGCCTCCCCCGCCGTTTATCTCCTCCGCGGTGCAGAGGGCTCACGTCACACGCTAAACACACACTCTGCCATATCCTGTTGTCGTTCTCTGCCATCATCCGAATGTGCTTTCAATTACCTCAGGTCAATGAGTTGCAGAAATGTCCTCTTCATTGCTATTGTCTCCCTCTACGCCGATGTCTCCGTTCCAGGGCTTATTGCCGCGCCGTGTGATGAGTAATTACAACATGGACTGGTAATTAACAGCGGCTTCCCAGTTGATGAAGTCTAGAGAGAGCGGAGAGAAGTGGAGGCTGGCATTGCGGCTGCCGGTGAGATCATCATCATGCCATACAAATGGAAACAATGGATGCTGTCTGTGCTTCGCTGCTCGCAGGCCTCGCTCTCAATTGGAAAATCAATGGGAGGATAGAGGCCCGCACTCGAGCGGAGTAGCCCAAAAGTGAGACTAGAAATCGAAACTTGAAGGATGACATGATGTAATGAAATGAAACAGTGCTGTGTAAGTACCCCGAGACAAAAAGTCAGCTCAGCCGTAATCAGTGTCATTTTCAGTGTCTGCATTCCAGACGAGAAGACTGCCCGGGGCGCTGCAGTCAGCCTTAATCACTAAACGGTCATCCACATGCCCATATCCTGACATAGGCAGCTTCCAGACGTGACATACCGCAAGGTCACTCTGCTTTCCGTCCCGAACATTGTTTTTCGGTTCCCTAAACGTCCCACAGCCCGTTAGTCATGTGTGTGTGTGTGTGTGTGTGTGTGTGTGTGTGTGGTGGTGTCTTTAAGGTGATTCACAAGGAAGGAAACCTTTAAACCAGACTGTTCACATCCTTCCTCAAACAGCTGGGCCTCACACAACAGTACATATGCACATCTCACACGCAAACTTTTTGAATTCTTTTTTTGAACACGCACGCAGCGAGAGCCTTCTGGACCATCCTTCTCTGTCAGGAAAATAGATGATGGGTGCGATGGGATGACGTGCGTAATTTAATGCCACCGAGGAGGTGTTGGGAGGGGCTAAAAATAAACTGTAATTCTGTCAGGTGAATACTGTGATAAATGGAAGGTCGTGAGTAGAGCTCATAGGTCCCACAGCGTTTGAGTAATACAATTTTCATGAAAGAAGAATTAATTACACTTCAGGCTAATGGAACACTTGAAAAAAGCTCCCGCCACCAACGCCCAGGTATTGTGGGTGGTTTAGCGGATTGATTGCTGTAACCCGTTTTGGAAATACTGGATATGTCGTTATTATGAAGGAGTGAGAGGCAGCTTTCTTAAGCCATGTCGCAAAGTACCTGAATCTACAGCAATTCACACAATATCTGATATTACAGTGAGATGTTGTGTGTCAAAACCAAATGGCTGCAGGTTTATCGTCCATCTAATGGCCCTGAATGAATTCAGGCTGTCTTTCCCAGGACTATCCCATCCCTCCCATCCTTTGAGATTCGTAAAAACATTCCAAAAAGTAACGAAGGAGAAAAGGTGAGAGTTTTGTTTTTTTTTGTCTGGACGGGGGCCTCTGTCTCTGTCTGCCAGCTGCAGTTTCCTCCGTTTTCACCATCGGCATTTCTCTTGTTGTTGTTTTTGGTGAGGGGAAACGAATAAACCCATTCCCCAGGGGCCTCAGTTATTCACTCAGCAGCCCACACACACACACAGATGGGAAGGTATCCCCCCCCCCTCATATCCCACCACCCCCACTGTCGGAGAAAGCAGAGAAAGTATTTTGGTAAACTTTTCCATACAGCTCCCTGGCAGCGAGAGGTGAAGGTTTTTGAACCCTCTGTGTTTTTTGAACGCCCCACCACCCCCTTTACAAACCGTTTCCTCACTGCACCCACGCAACAATGACTGGGCCGCTAGCTTCAAATACATATCATGCGGACTCATTGCACATCTGAGTCACGCAGCAAGCAGACGATACACTGAGTAACCGATAGACCCGCTGATCACGCCCACCGCCGCTGACGGATGAGAGGGAGATTAACTCGTCCAACTTGTACAAACACATACAAGTAAATAAATACACTGCCTGTCATTCATGATTTCTCCCCACACACACACACACACACACATGCAGGCCTCATTCAGAAGGTGAATTTCCCATACGTTGATCTAATTGCATACACACAAGGCTTCAGCGGCCTGCCGTTACAAGCCTGAGCACGACTGATTCTTTTTCTGCCTTTCTGGTTTCATTAATCTGTGAAACGGCTGGAGACATGGCTGTTGTTAGGCTCAAGGCTTTGACTCATTGACACCCAAAAACACACACACACACACACACACACACAAAGACAAGTACACACACACACATTGTGACCATGATGGAATAGAAGAAATCCGCAGCAACAAGGACACATCGAAGCCCCGCCCCCCACATCTCGGTTTATGAGGAGCCTCGGAGAAGTCTCGGGTGTGATTTCTTACCCGACGTGGCATGTTTATGGTATAGACTGAGTGTGTCCCTCCAGATGAGAGTTACCGTGCACCACCATGCCCAGAATGTATCATTTGTCTACAGGTGGGCCTCGGTCCAAGTGCACCCTCTGGCTGGAGAAAGAAGAGGATAGTGGTTTGTGGAAGAGACACAAGCCTCGTTCTGCTAGATCAGCAAAGTCTCAAAAAGCGTCCCCTTTACATGCAGGCGTGGGAGTCGTATTTTACACCCTTTTACACGGCGATTACATCACCCATTAGGCATGATTCAGCCTTTCAGCCAACGCACTTAGATAGATGACAAACCATTTGTCATCTGATAGCGTTCATATTTGCCTGGGATCCGTTGTGCACGGCTTGCAATTTCTAAATGTCGGTTATTGGTTGATCAGCCGAGGCTGTCCAAGGCTCTCCGGGCTGAAATGAAGTCCCGCTAGTAGTCATTATCCCGGCCTGTGTGTTTTCAGTGCGGTGTCCGTGGTTGTGGAGTGGTCCGGGCTTTACATCCAGACGTCCTGGCAGCCTGTCTTCTCTCCCTGACCCATGTGACCCCGGTCTGTTAGCGCCGCCTCGGCCTCCTTCCTCTGCCTGTAACAAGCAGGCATTAATAAATCATGCCTCGCTCGTTAGCCAGGCCCTGTTATCAACCCATGTCTGTGAAATTGATCTAGTCTGGCCTCTCTCTCTCTCTGTACTCTCCGCCACAAGAGACACGTCTGTCCTTCACCTCCTTTCAAGCCACCAAGACACCTCCCTTCACTGTTCGGTGGCTTGTTTCTCCTCCTGTCTCTTACCTTCCCCTCACCTCTCCTCTCCTGTCATCTCTTCTTTCCTCTCCTCCTAACTTCACCTCTCCGTCCTTTCCTCTTTCTCTCGTCTTATAAGCTCCCACATCAGCTTGCTCTTGAGTCAGGCTTGACCAAAATAGGTTTTTGAAGGCTGATAACAATATTTTAGGTAAATCTGACCAATATTTGATTTCATTCTAGCGTTGAAAAGCCTCTGAAATAGCGTTTAGACCATCACGTGACACTAAAACTCTCTATTGAAACCAGACCAATGACAGGGTTAGCAGCTCTTTAAGGCAGGATGACTCACCCCACCTATTTAAAGGCCTGTCTACATTATTGCCTTTCAATGAGGAATTCATTTGGACAATTAAAAGAATAAATAAATGTCAAGAAAATCTCATTTCATTGCAGATTTTATAAACCTCCTTTTATAAACCTCTGTCATATTGGCAGTGGACTTACTGGCTGATATCCAATATTTAATAAAAGGCCAGTATCAGTGATACATCGGTCCAACCCTGTTCTCAAACCATCAGGTTCAGAGACTGTGAGGTGACTCAGGTGCAGTGCTCAGATGACTGCTCATGTACTCATGAGGTGACCGCTCAATCGCTCAGAAATGGAAAAAGAATCCAGCGGGGGAAAAGAAAAAGAACATGGCCACAGTGTAGCCAACAAGTGTGAGCAGTCATGAGTGTTCCCAATTAGCCCGGCGACGCCACAATCTCATTCCCAGAGGCTCTCCTTCTCCGTTACGGCTAATGAGCCCCAATCAGGGAAGACCGTCATCCCATGCGACCTTTTTTTCGTAAGCCTTTTCAGTAAGCCGGGCTGTCATTGGTCCAGATTGGAAACTGGCAGTTTGAACAGAGATGTTACAGACCTGCCTGGGCTAATACATGCCAGTACCGGCCTCGCTGCCATCCCTCATGCTTCCTCCCCACCCACCCAACACTGGCACATATAGCCGTTTACCCTACAGAGAGGAATTCAGCTCGTACATTATTAAATGGGAACCGCGTGAAGCTGAAGGGATTTGATTCTGTCTCTATTTGCGGACCTAAAAGAAATCTGGGCATTACTCAGTAAGCCCCTTGAGCCCGTAGACAGGAACAAAAGTATTCTGTCTCTCTGTGTGACTCTTTTTATTTTTCCTCTCCATCCATCCAAATCCTCTGAGTGGGCGAGAGAGAGAGGCAGAGAGAGAGAGAATGGCATGGAGAAGCCTCATTCATTGCTCCCATCTGTTTATATCTTTTTACTTCTGGAAGTGAAATGTGAATTTGAGGAGAGGGAGTGACCATGCAGATGTTCCTCCCCTGCTCTTTGCTCTGAGTCATTAAGTGTGGTATATAGGGTTGGCAGACAGAGCTCACTGGCTCTGCACGGCTGTATGGTTTCAACATGCTGGAGCTCCAGAGAGCTAGCCTGGTTTTGGAAGCAGATCTCCCTGGCTTTCATTTCTGCCTAAAAAAAATGTGCGAGAGTGCAAGCCCAGACACACACACACTCACATAAAGGATTTCACTGTTGTCATGCTTTCTTACACACACACACACACACACACACACACACACAAACCGACCCTCTCCTTGGTGTGGATTCGCTAAGCCCCTCGAAACCCTGGTCACCATCCATCAGAGCCGGAGCCCATCTCAGGGCCGACATCAAAGCCCCTCCGTCTCTCATCGTGGTCTGAGAACCGGCTCCCACCAACACCTCGGCTTCCTGCATCAGCCCCGGCATTTCAGCGGAGTCCACGGCGTCTGCACGCCAACACCATTACTCCTCATTAACGTCAGCTCGGCCTGTCGGGGATGGTGCTAACGCTTGTTAAACGCTAACACTGCTCGATACACCGAAGAGCTAGCTTTCCCTTTTCATTTCTCATTCACACACCCGACCCTTTTCCTCCGTTATGGATGGAGGAACGGTACGGTGGGGTTAAGTAGCCTCCACAGAGGTCAGAGGGAACCGATTTGTTTCACTGCTGACTGAAAATATATGTGTGTGTGTGTGTCCCAGTGGAGGCAAGCTGATGGTAGCGTCTCCAAGCCCCCTTGGCCCTTATAGTCAGTTAGACAAGCATGGAAGGCCACAGACAGCGGCGTCAAAAGGATCAAGAGCCAGTTTGAAGGCTATTCTTACAATTTGAAGTACCACATAGAGAGAAGGAGGTGTGACATATATGAGTGTGTGTGTGTGTGTGTGTGTGTTCTCCCTGTCCCTGACAGTAGCAGTCATGGTGGTGGGCAGGCGTGATGGTGGGCAGACACACTGTGTTCTCAATTCTGATGTAAACCAGTGGACATCTGCTCAGCATTTCAGTCAATCCAGCATGCAGTGCACACACATACTGAACACATATATGAAACTACACACACACACACACACACACACACACACAGATGTTTCTGCCTGAAAGTATAATAGCCCTCCAGTAACGTACTGCAGTTCACCATGACTTTATAAAGCCCTGCGTATTTTCAACGCGCAATATTTGATATCCAATCTGTATCTCTCTTTCCTCTTGGCTGGTTTTGATAATGTGATTGCAGACCGGTCTATTCAACATTCACTTTTATCCAATAAGCTCTTGTCTCCCATCTCAGGAAATTAACTTGTCATCCAGTGTCTCTTTCATTAATGTGAATATCATTTCATTGCTCTGTTTATTAAATTCCAGGCGGTGGTTGATGAGGCTGTGGCCAGAGGTGACTCCAGGAGTGGAGCTATATTTTTAACTCTCCATCATGTCAGTACATTATTAATAGGTGATCTTGCATTGAACACGCTGCTTTTATTCATGTATTTGACCAGGGAAGTGCTTCATATTCCAGTTTCAGGTGTGCGTCTACTCTGGTTGGTTTCCTCTACACGTTGAAAGGGATTTTTCTCTTTGTAGGTGAAATGTAAAATCATTTTCGACTGTTTTTACTCGACTGTCTCTTTTCTCTTTGCCCTCCTCAGGTGGACCTCGGGTTCTTGCGCTTCGTCTCGGCGATCGGCACCCAGGGCGCCATCTCCCAAGAGACCCGGAGGACCTACTTCGTCAAGTCGTACAAAGTGGATGTCAGCTCCAACGGAGAGGACTGGATCACTCTGAAAGAGGGCTCCAAGCAGAAGGTAGCAGACTTTCAGACTCTCTCTCCCCCCTTCCCCCTTCCCTTTCAAGTTAGTCTCGACCTTGCTGTAACTGAGCTCTAGCTTATGAGGATCATCATTTGCAACTTCTCAGCCTTTTCACACCACATCTAAAATATGCGCAAGATCTAAAAGATCACACCAAGGTCGAGTTGGAAATGTAAGCTCACAAGTGATCCCTTTCCCTATTCAGTCTTAAAATCTTATTCTTCCTAAAACAAGTGGAAAATTGAGATAAATCCACTTTCCACTTCCATTGCAGCTTTACTCATTTCTCAATTTCCCTAGAAACAAGTGTGTCAGATCCACTAGTATCAAGAAAATGACATTTGACTCAAGAGAAACCTTGAAACCAGTTGATCTGCAATAGAAATAAGTGAACCGATGTCATCCCGCGGGCAGATTCAACGCTAAATAAAGTGACTTATTAAGGTGGACATTTTTTCCAGTCCCCGTCTCTAAATAAGACTACGGGAGCACAGACTAGATAAACCCTTTGATGTATTTCTGTTGCATGTCTGGGCTGCCTCGCGAATGTGTCATAGAAACCACCCCTGCAGATGTACTGCACTTGGAATATCCCATCTTGGTAAAGCAGCCAGCTGACTCGAATTGTGGTCTGGTCCATGTTCCTTCTGAGCTCAACAAAAGGGGGGGGAATACCCTGCTATATGTGCACTTTGCTTGGCATGGTGGTATACCCAGCAGCTTGTTGGGTATGTGGGTTGTGTGGAATGTAGCCTCTGTTTGCGTCAGGCAAGAAAAGGGGATAACAAAAGATAAAGTTAAAGGGATGAGGGATAAAGGCAAGAGAGGTTGGCATGTTTGAGCAGCTGGTAGAGGTGGGTCCAGGAGAGAGGAAAGAGAGGAGGAAGTGAGGGAAGGATGGGATGCTTGACCGGAGTGTGACAGGCTGTAACCGTCGATCGCTAATCAGCTCGTCAAACGGAGCAGCTTTTGTCCATCTGTGCTGCTCTGGAGACAAACACCCCCCCCCCCAGTCTCTGCCTTTCACTGTGGGTGTCCAAAGGGTCATGGAGGTGTGTGTGTGTCCGTCTTGTTTGACAGTCCTCAGGATGTGTGACAAGTAAATACCACAGGGCATTTCTGAGCGAAAGGAGTGCGAGGCTGCGAGTGGAACAAAAAAAAAAGGTTTCCTATACCAAAAGAGCGTCCAAACAGCCGTGTTTGTGCTGCTGTGTACACACACCCCCAGGCCCGCTTCTTTTATGACCTCCTGAAAGTACACAGTCCCTTCTGTAAAGTGGAAGCTTAGAGGTGCCATGGAAAGGCTGGCCTGTGTTTTTCCGGACTCTAAAGTGCTTTTGTGAGGAGTGGGACCATTTGCTAAATGCTGAGCCTGCAGTTTGGAGCCTCTGGAAAAAGCCATTTAATAGTTAGCAAGGGGAGAGGAGCCTTGGCGTGACATTTAAGAGAGTGGATGACTTTGTTGCAGATCTTAGTGGCATGGTTGACAGGTATTGCCTAGGGAGTGGGTTACAGGAAGGCAGGCAGCATGGACTAATGGCCAAACCCTGTTGGCGTTTTAGTGCCCAGCTTCAGCTCCGATTAGCTGCTGGGCTGGAGAGTGATGGTCACCAAACACTATCTATCTATCTATCTATCTATCTATCTATCTATCTATCTATCCATCCATCTATGCCCCATAGCCAGGCCAGGTCATGAGGTCCTTCGGTCACCGCTGTAATTCAATTACTCAGACTGAGCTGTGATGGACTGGTGGGAGTTGTTTTGCAGGGTGGCGCTAGTAAAGTGTCGACTGACCCCGGGGGAGAAACAGTGACATTTCTGACCTTTAAACAAGATACTGCAGTAAAACCGTGGCCAGATCTGGGACAAGAGGACAGAAAAAGGGCATCTTGAGCCAATCTGGTCTTGTCAGTGTTACACGTGCTGCCTCAGGTTTCACAGTCACAGGTTTTCGTCTGTTTGTGCTGCAACATGTGGTGCGATAGGAAGTGTATCGAGAATTATGGGAGCAATTTCAGGGTTATGTATGTCTCCAGGCAAACACAACACTCACACATGCTTATTTGTCTTGTATGTTGTGTTGTATGGCCTAAAGACGTAGCACTACAGTGGAAAAACTTTCATCTTTAGTCTTAAAATCCAATTTTTCTTGAATAGAAATCAAAAATTCTGATAATTCCACTTTTTTATTTTTTGACGGAAACATGAACAACACAGAAAAAGGCAGATCACTCGTATCCAGAAAATGACACTTGTGTTCAATAAAGTTGATTTGCACTGAAAACCAGTGAAATGATCTAACCCCATTGGCATTTTCACGTGATTTATGAAAAGTAAGATTTTAAGGCATTTAGGTTAAATGACTTAAATGACCGATCGGATGGGCGTTGCCCTGCATCGACTCTGTTTCCAGCTTTAAGCCAGCCGAGGCCTTGGGGGGACCCTCTCCCTGCATCTCCACTCACAAACTCTGTCAATAATTCACTTTTCCTCTGTTTCAACTGCAGGTTTTCCAAGGCAACACCAACCCGGCAGACGTTGCCAAGACAATGCTGCCCAAACCCACACTGACTCGTTTTGTCCGCATCCGTCCCGTTACCTGGGAAACAGGCATCGCGCTGCGCTTCGAAGTGTACGGGTGTAAGATATCAGGTGAGCGCTGCAGAGATCCCGGCTTGTACGCACACACACACACACACACACACACACAACTAGAAACACACGCTCGAGCTCTGTTCTTTCTCAACCCCACCACTGAAAACACACCAGATATGTTGTTAGCTTTGTTTTAAGAGATTGTTCCTTGGAGGAGTTGGTTTGACTCTAACCTGGTTGGCCCCAGTAGCACAAACACCTTGCCTCCGTCAGGCGTGAGAAGCAAGCTGTCAATGTGAGTCCTTCTCTGAGGCTGGAGCAAGCTGCTGCATTATGGAGGAGTGGCACATGAAGGGGGATTACGTATTTATGTTACCTGATGTTTAGATGTACCTCATTCAATATGAATGGACCCAACAGCTGGCAGGCACACAGGCAGAGCTGGGGCCAGGGGTGGAGAGGGTGGAGGGGCTGTATCTCTCTCTCTCTCTCTCGCTCTTGTGGTCTCTCCCTCCTCCTCCCATCCCTTAATAGTTCCAGCCCTCCTACTGGGCCGGTCCCACCCTCCTATCCAGCCGCAGTCTTGTCTTCCAGCTACAGGGCTAGCTTAGGCTGTGGCAAGGCTCGTCTCGTCTCTTTGTCAACAAATACTGTGTTATTTTATTAAGAGGAGTGTGTGTGCGTGTGTGTGTGTGGTTCACTTTCATGTGTGCTGTGTTTGTCAGCACATCTGTCTGCTTCTCTGTGGGTTTCCTGAGCATGTGTATTGAATGTTTATGAGTGTTTGCGCTGTGCTGCAGTGTGCATTAGGTATTATTAGTATTGTGCATCCTCGTACTGCTACGAACACCAAATACTCTCACAAGGTTAGATGAGGAAAATGCTCCAAAGTGAGGATATTCTTGGGTTTAGGATTAAGATTACGTTAGGATTATTTAGTATAGGTTATATAGTACATGTGTGGCTGTGCATGTAATGGCAAAGGACCGGTTACAGCTGGGATGTATGTTTTGGGCGAACGACCAGACCGCTGCACAGAGCGTAAACAGATCACAGGGAAGAAAGCACCGCAGGACCTCCATGGTGACGTCAGCACCCCGGGGTGCTCTGGAGACACTGCCAGCTCTTCTGGTTGCCCAGAGGGAGAGAGAGAGATACAAAGAGTGAGAGAGAGAGAGAGAGAAGCTGTGAGGCTCTCTGCTGCATAAACTCCTTGACTCTCTCCATCCTACCTTGAATTCTGAGTTCCTGAAACAAGCAATTCAGAAAAGAGCTTTTGTTGAAAGAAGGAGTGAGAGCTTTTTAGTGCCTCTTTGCTTTTTTCAGAGGATGTTGCTATGGTTCCAAACAACAAAAACACTGAAAATCCTCAGAAGGGAAATGCTTAACATGAACTAGTGAGGGTGTAGAGCTATAGAGAGCTATTCAACGGTGGCTTTTTAAAAAAAAATCAAAGTGCTTGGCTCCCGCTTTGGATGTCAAGACCATAATTCAGACTTCAGAGGATAGGAGGAGATATTACCCAGAATGCTGCAAGATGTATTCCCCTAAACCGTTATGGTCAGCGCCACGTGTGTCGCAAGCCCTCGCCGGATACACACAGCTAGTCATTAATAACCCCCACCACCCTGTTGTTTGTA
>CABFOQ010002446.1:515-11899 GCA_900660455.1 Gephyroberyx darwinii | reverse complement strand
CACTGTCAGTGTTGGTAGAAAGTGACTCCAGTGATGTCATCATTAGTTAGCATTAGCGGCTACGCTACATGGTGATGGATAAAGAGCTCCCTGCTGACAAAACACCGCTGCCTTATCTGATACACACTCAGCTTACTGACCAGGTGTGTGTGTGTGTGTGTTGCTGATGTTATCACGGCCTATGACCCCCCTTCCTGCTACACACACACACACACACACACACACAGCTGACCCCAGGCCTGACCCCTCCCACCTGTGCAATCATCAGGTAACTCACCTGAGCACCAGCAGGGGTCAAAGTTCAACCCTGTACTTTCCCATGATCCTTGACCCCGCCCTCACCTCCCTCTGAAGGTGTAGTAGATGTAGTATAGTAGTAGTAAATGGTAAATGGACTGCATTTATATAGCGCTTTTATCCAAAGCGCTTTACAGTATATGCCTCTCACTCACACACCGATGGCAGTGAGCTACCATGCAGGCGCTGGTCTGACCATCGGGAGCAATTTGGGGTTCAGTGTCTTGCTCAAGGACACTTCGACATGCAGACAGGAGGAGACGGGGATCGAACCGCCAACCTTGTGATTAGAGGACAACCCGTCCTGAGCCACAGCCGCCCTAATTGGAACACAGACTGTGAGCCAGGCCTAATCGCCGAACACCAGTGCCCGACTCCACTAATGCTCTTGTGGCTGAATGGAAGCAAATCCCAGTAGCAATGTTCCAATGTGTACATGTATGCATATGGCCTAAAATGCCCAGCCACTGACAACATACATCAAATCATCTTCACATATACTATAATGCATATTATCTTCAAATCCACTCAGTAGAGTAGGAATTCTGGTGTGATAGTGTTGCTGAGGGCTATACTGAACCCTCAACATCAGCCTACTGATAAAAGGATTGATAATGAAAAGAGATGAGAACATTTATTTCACCCACTCTCCTGTTCATGCCTAATTGGTCTAAATCATTACATTTTTTAAAAATCACACCTGATATTGAATGGACACCGATGATGTATTAGCCAGCTGAAATGTATCAGATAGTAAAGCCATTCTAGAGCTGTAGTGTGTTGACAGGACTAGACTTCTGCATGCCTACAGCTCGGTCATGCAGCGCTGATCCCTCTCAGTGCATTTTGACCTTCCAGCTCTCTTTCCTCATCCTTCTGGGCCACCTATTGACCCATACGTCCTCTCTCCTCTGTTTTATTCACTCTCTGTCTGCAGTACATCCACCACCGGCTGATCCACCTGACACCTGCCGACTATGATGACTTTGTCAACATCATCCGCAGTGCTCGCGGTGCTTTCTGCCTGACGCCGGTGGGAATGATGCAGTTTAATGACGTGCTGCAGAACCTGAAGAGAGGCAAGCAGACCAAGGAGCTGTGGCAGCGCATCTCCCTGGAGATGGCCACCTTCTCCCCGTGACTGGCCTAGGGACTGGGCTTGAGGACAGCCGTGGAGCTGGCGGGGAATGTGTGTTCAGTCTCCAGCATCGCCACTGCCGCTGTGCTGAGTCGGCCATGTTCCGTCTGGTTCCGTCTTATTAATGGGATATCATCACCTACCCTGGTCTTTCCTAGTCCTTATTATGGACTCACCATACACAGCACACAGGCAGCACAATCAGCTCCCATATTCCCCAACCCCCAAAGACTTCTGTTTTAAATGTCATTGGTGTGTTTGTCCACCCAGAGCATGGAGGAGAAAGCAGATCAGCTTCCTCTGTGTTTCTTGACTGACTTAAACTTCCCTTATTCCCTCTTTTTATCATGTTCATGTTTGTGTAACCCTATGTTATTAAAATGTATTCCTTCCTTCCTTTATCCACTTGTCTTTTCCATTTCCCCTGAATACATCACAATGGGAGTCTATCTAACAGTCAACATTTTATTTTTGGTGTTTTGTAGTTTTGTTTAGTTGGCTCTGTTTTTAATGAAACCATTGAATGAGTCAGTTTCATACCGCAACATTCCTGTCAGGGGTGGTAGGGGCTTTGAGGCCTCTTTCACCAAAAATTTGTCACAATGGATCTGAATTTTAGCAGCATTAAAAAAAGGAAAAAACAAAGTTTGCTGAAATCATTAAAAAAACAAGTTTAATATGAAAATTGATGTACGGGTGAAAATACGAGTGAGGATTTTTCAGTGTTTTTGTTTTATCTTTTTTGATATTTTGTATAGAATATAATGTGTGCAGAGAGGAATGGGAAGAGAATGAGAGAATATTAAAGGTGCTGAGTGTTGTGTGGGTTCCTTTTTCCATTTCAGCCCATCTGAGGCGCAAGGCTAGAGGTGAACACAGTGCATCAGGGTGGACCAACCTGAGGCCTGCTTTCCACTGCAGGGCTGGCCAGGGCTTACTCAGCATTACTGTCATTGATTTTCCACCAAATATAACATTTCTATGATTCTTTTGTATCTAGATGCCTTGTCAGCTGGGCTAGTTCAAAATCACTGACTTGTAAAAATGCCTAGTTGGCTTAGACATGGTTCGGCCCCAGAATGCCGCACTTGGCCGCGCTGTGTAACACAGGCTTATCTGAACACCACTATAAACATCCAGTCCGACCTGTCAGAAAAAAAAACATTATTGAGGAGTGGACCG
The DNA here is from genome assembly GCA_900660455.1 of Gephyroberyx darwinii. Lineage (NCBI taxonomy): Eukaryota > Metazoa > Chordata > Actinopteri > Trachichthyiformes > Trachichthyidae > Gephyroberyx > Gephyroberyx darwinii. Next base: position 9,282 of record CABFOQ010002446.1, on the reverse strand, counting down.
TAATAGGGTTCCCTTCAGTGTGGTCAGTTAGTGGACCCTGGTGCTGTTACTCTGAAAGAGACGTTGACGTTCCATCAAATGTCCAGGGGGGGCTGCAGGCTGCTGTGGTTCAAAACCCTGCATCTTCAACTTGCTATGGACCTCACGGGTGAAGAGTGACCTAGTAGAAAATGTACTGTGATATTTTTGTATTCCTCAAAAGTGTAGCTTGATTGAAAACAAAGTTATATATAAACTGTGCTGATTGCAAGAGGTTGTAATTTAGAGTGAAAATAAAAACATAAAAGCAATACTGGAAATGTAGAGTTTACTTAATAAAGATAATTCAAAACACTAACTTGCTGTGACGTGTGTGGGGTTGGGTGGGGTGAGTCTCATCCCCTGAGCTAAACTATAGTTGGTAGTCCTGTTTAGTCCAGTCTATGTTAGGCCCTATGCAGGAAAGATGAGACAATTTTCCACAAAACTATACCCAAATACACTGGAGGGGGATAAGAGAAAAGGCCATTTGCTTATGCAGAGCTCAATGAAGTGTAACATATTACTGACTGCAATCTTGAGACCCTCTAGTATGGTCTTTGCAATGGCTTGGCAGTCCATAAATTAGTCCAAGACAAAGCATTATTTCCAATACTATCTCATTATCCAACTTTCATAGACATTTTTGCAACGTAGTAGCAACAGCCAAGAAGATTACTTATTTACTCTTGTCTGGTGTCTCACAAATTCTAAGGTAACTTGCTAAAATGCCACTCTTCCATAACTGCTCTATCAGAACTGACGATCGGGTGCATTGGCTTATTTTAATTGTAAAGCTCTTCTATGACGTAACAAGCCAACATTATGAAACAGCAGTCAAACATTACAAAGCAATAATACAACTTTAAAAAAAAAAAATTCACCATTGAGGTTTTAAACTAGAAACTCCACCTGGGCTCCAGGGTCCCGTCCGTTCCATCAGTAATGTGGGGAGAGTGAAGAAATATAACAACGTCAAGTTTGCACTTGAGACATTGAGACCATCGTAAATGTTAATTACTGTTCTTTAAATCTGCCTATAATAACAGAGAATTACGTGCGTTCCTTTGCACTATGACCGGGTAAAACAGACTTGAGGGAAATCATATTGGGTTGACAATGTAAGGCCTCCCCCTCTGGATTTGGTTGCGTCCAGAGTTTCAGCAGAATCAAGATGGCGGACTGAGCAGCGATGCGCTGAACTTCACTTTTTACTCTAAATATTGAAGGTTTCTATGCTTGAACTGGTCGGGTTGCTGTCATTTGTAAAGCAATACTGGTAAGTCAGAAATTATTTATGAAGATGTATATTTTTTCACGGTATCCCAAACTTGAAGCCCGTTTTATCCGTGCAGCCCTATGACGAGCTGACGTAGCCTCAGCAGCTAGCTATACTTCAGTACCAGTTGGACTGGGATTGTTTTACTGGGAATCTCCTTCACTGTCTGGACAATTGAAAGGCAAATCTGGCAGCATTGTATATGAATGGGGACACCAAGGAAATACTGTTTTGTTTGTAGGCGCAGGTAGAGTACCAATCTGACCAGCTAAATAGCTGGCCTTAGCTATGCTAGCGACCATCTAGATGCATTACAGGAGACTGTTAAGTTACTGAGCTAGCTGGGAGCTGTTAGCAGGAGAGCAGGCTACATTCCTAGAGATGCTTCATATGGCGGACTGCTGCCTGCAGATGGAAAAGTTTTTCCCGTCGTTATCCATAGACTGCCTTTCACATTCTTCATATGTGTATCATGCATCGTTTCAATTATAAAAAATACTAGCACATTTCCATCAATATGTTTAATCTTAGGGATGTGTTGCCTGGTTTAGCTATCTGGATAGCAGGGTGGATGTTCCTACTACTTCAGGGTTATACTAGTAATAGTAATGTTGGCTTGGAACATAATGGCTTTTCTATCGTTGCAGTCTGAAACTGCTGTAGCTTTTGAACCTGACTATTTGGCCATGATTATAATTCACAGTAGCATAGTTTACTGTTATCGCTGTTTGAAGAAGCTAGTTATTATGTAGAGCCATTCCGTCATTGAGCCTTGTTTTTTCTTGTCCATGTGCCTAGTAATAACTAGTAATAACTGCATATTTTTCTAGAAATAGTTAAAGCTTGACGAGAATTTTCTGGCACTGACCAGGGTACTCAAACATAGCATCATTCCCTACACAAGGAGCCACGTGATCTTTGATTATTGAATTAAAGAAAGTAGGTTGAAGATCCCGCAGTTGTTGAGATTGGGCATTGCTCTAATTTCCTCAAACAAAATGGGGATTCTTAATCTATTTACGACCAGCAGGTGCTGTTAGCCTACACCTAGCCCTGATACAGGACCCTTTGGGAGTCATCATCGTATGGATTTTTACTTCTCCCAAAGGGTCCTGTCCTGCTCCATTGACTTTTCCCCCTACGAAAGTCGGCGAGCCCTATAACTAAAAAATTACGTCGAATTTCACTTACCCAAACAGACGTCCATAATCCTTAACTTGTCTACTTTCACCGCTGTGGCATGCGCTACATCTCCTATGCACAAATAAACTTTTAGACTTTGTTAAAGACAGGTATACTCCAACATCTCCATTATAATGAAATCAAAGATGGCTGACAGATACCGCGAATTCTTCTTCGGCACTGTTCTTCTGAGCTGCAAGCTGCTTGCAACGACAGATGACCGGTGATTTCAATTTTGTCAAACGTGTCGGCCATTCTGTCTTTGTTAGTATATTATAGGGCTGGGCGATATGGACCAAAAATCATATCTCTGTATTTTTACGCTGAATGGCGATACACAATATATATCTCTGTATTTTCTAGTACGAAGTGGGCTAAATGTTCAGTTGTAAGTCAAAGCCACATGTGAGGTGTCACAAGCACGTCTCAATTTGTACAATATGACTTAAAAACCTGACCTGATGCATAACTCTGCCCCCCTTACATACACACACATCAACTTTCTTCAGATGGTACAAAGAAACTTTATTACTTCATTGGCATAACGGTGGAAGTTATCACATACTGTAAAACCAGTTTACAAAATGTATGATTTCAAAAGTCAACTAATCATATCCTATAATCAGTACTATTTATTTTTATTCTTACTTATAAATATTATCTAGCTAAAAGAAGAGTCTCTTCAGGTTGAGATCACTAGTATATGACCCACAACATTTCTCCCTTCAGTGTCAACTTTGACAGTATGACAACAAAACGTCCCTCTTATTATCTTAGCTAACGCTGGGCTTTCAAAATACAATAGAAAACACCCCGTACTTCACACGGACCCATAAAGAAGTCTCATAAGATCAGACAACAAAAGTCATCAAACTTATACGGCATATATAAGCTGGTCAGTCCTCCCGATGGACTCGATGCACTTGCTCCCGGGAAACAGTGTCCCTCTCCGGCAGTGAGGACTAGGTAGGTTCCGCTATGTAATAAAGTTGATTTGTGGCTTGTTTTATCAAAAGTCAACAAGCGATTTCAATCAAATAACCTAAACTCACAATGTCATCATCACTTTCCATGATACATGGAGTTTCTGAATCTGTTTCACAGCATATCCTGACAGCTTCCATAAGGTTGTAAAACCGGGGACGCTTAGGCGGTGCAGCTATTTTTAGGACTACGGGGGAAGAAAATTAAACCCAGAAAAACTACAAAAATGTCAACGTACGACCAACATTTTCCGGTTCCGGTTAATTGATGACAACTTGAAGTATATATAAAACAAAGTTCAAAACTTGTTTTTTAGTTTTTTATGCATTTTTAATGATCGGAAAATGACGGCAATGTGGAGGCAGTTTGCGCGCACAGGGAGAGTGGGCGGAGAGTGTGAGAGAGGAGAGATGCAAACACTGGCACAGCTTTACGGAAGAAACGGTTTATGTATTTTAACTCAACATCAAGCTATATCGATATAAACGGTATTGTCTCATCCTAAATCTCGTTTGAAAATATATCGATATACCGCCCACTCTTTTATTATGTGAAGGCAGCTACCAGATTGGACCACACATTGCCTATCTGTTCTATCCAGTCTGTGCCATGCCATCCCATTGGCTTGTCGTCTTTCAAATCCAATTCAACATTGGAACTGCCATCACACTCCATCGGGTCTTGACGCTGCATCCTCTGCATCTATATGTTGTTTTGTGTTGTAGTTTACAGTCAGGTCTTACTTCTAACTTTACCTCGGGTAGGTATAACAGCTTTAGTTACAATGCCCACAATTATTCATCCCCCGCTAAAGTCTTCATCTTTATCAGACTATTGTTCTGAAGGCATGTCAGTAATTAGATTATGAAAACAGTTTTGATTGCGCTTTGATGATTGATCAATGGAAAAATGGCCACTGTTTAAGTGTTGAGTGGTGGCGGAGAGTGAGAGACATTCACACATGGATAACAACATTATGTGGTGCAAAACATGTCTGTATTTACTTTCCAAGTATAATTTTATAGCTGTCAGTGGACTGGTTCAACAGTCAAAATCAAGAATATTTTAGTGTCCACTAGACTTTATTTCTTTCTTTCTCCCATGTCCCACTCCCTTCCCTTGGCAAGTGTCGCTGTAGCTTATCTATACTAGAGAAAAGGGCTTTGGTGGTACTAGTGCAAGTCAGTGATGGACCCTTGTTATCTGTGGCCACCAACTGGCCAAATAACTACATGCTGAAGTGGTTTGATCATATTTAGGCTACTATAGGAAAATGGTTAACAGTCAGTTGACAGAAAATACAAAAAATAAATGTTCAATTAAAGGCAAAGAACAGTATCATAATAATTTTCACTGTATGCTATTGATTTGAGTTTAATTGTATGATTATGTTAGCAAGTCAATTTTAAGCAGCTTCATGGGCTGTCATTGTTTTGTAGCAGTTAACCAATATGACAGTTACGCAAAATTGAACCAGACAGGAACCAAAACACACCAGTAAAAGATACATGCATTCTATTTAACATCATTAGGCAATATAAAATTGAGGTAGCTCTGTATATCTTTTAAGCATTTCTCAAAATTAAGAAACAGAAAAATAGTGTGTGTGGATAAATATTTGGTTGTTTTCTAATGAGTCAGACCTGAGCCTGCCCACGGTTTGAGACTGTTGGTTCACCTCGCTCTCTCTCACACAGGCTCTGTGCAAGTATTGCTTGACACAAGGGGATATGTCTACAAGTTGTCTGCTAACAGTCTCTTGGTGTAATAACGTTATTTGCCAAATGTCTGCTGCATAAACATTTTTCTGTCGCTCTCATCTCATTTTCAAGTAGTAGTTTCACTTGACTTCTTCTGCATAGCGAGAGTGGGTACAACAGGGAGTATGACCATCGCCCTGCTGGTTAGAGTATCATATAGCAACCAAAAACATGGGAAAATCTCATTGAAAATGGTTCTAAGTCATGTTTTTCAGCGGCAAATTATCATTTGTCCAATCTGGTGGCTGCCAATAACATCTCTATGCTGGAAAAACCTTGCACCTAAAAGTAATTTGTTTTAAGGGTTTTTGTGGCCTTTTGACCCCTGATGTGTTTGCATCCTTTATATTTAAGTTATTTTGTTCACACATACAGACCATTGCTTTGTCAGCAGTAAATGTACCCAATGTAGTTTGTCTTTAGTTTATCCTTTCATGATAAACCTAAGACAAAAACATGAGACTGGTGCAGCTGAAACAGATTAATTTCTCCTGTCGGTCTATCATTCAGTCACTGTCAATGGCAAACTGATCCTAGTTGGAGTACTCAAGCTTATTCAGTCACAGTTGAGGAACTGGGACTTTAATCATTTTAACATGCCAGTGCAATGTGGGGCATCCATCAGAAACAGGCTCCCGATTCCTAGTTTAGGAAATACTGTCCCAGATCATCAGCCTATACCAACATAATGTGTGAACACACACCCAGATCAGCACCACTCGCTCTGTTGAACGTGGAAGGACTTTACAGTTTCACTGTGCACTACTTGAATAATCACTTGTTTTTCTCCTTGATACTTTACTGTAATGATGAGGATGAGTAAGTATACACAGCATGCTGCTTGGTTTCTTGTTAGATTTGCAATGAGAAATAAGGCCCTGAAGTGCCACATTTTAGAATGAGGTGGCTTTAATAAGCTGATTATCCTTTGTCACATTCCCCTCTCTGAAGACTGACTTCTTCCTTTCAGTTCTTGAGTGGAAGACCCAATTAGTGCTGAGCTCGGGGCATATTACTGATGGCTGAGATAAGCACTTTATAATTAAGAGGAAGGCTGTGGAGTGGCTTTCACAAGGAGAATGAGTTTGTGCATGAAGGCTGGACTATTAAAACCCTGCCCTTTGCAAAGTGAAACTACTTGGTTCCTCTTAACACTGGGAAGCTCAATGATGTAAGGGCTCTAAGAAGGCCAACAAGACACAAATTGACAGCAAGCCATTTATAATATCTGGATTGACATTTTATAATCTGTCTGTTATCACAATAGCGCGACATTCTTGCTGATGGTCATTATCATCATTATTATCATCAGGCTATTAGAAAGAAAGACACAGCAATGAAAACAAAATATCTTAAACTCTACCCAGAATTTATATTGTATTTAATTTGAGGTGTTTCAATTCTAAAATTGATAATTAATTAAATAATGTATTAATTCATAAAATTGGTCATAGGTAGGTAGGTCATTTATTAATCCTTGAAGGGAAATTTCTTAGTCACAGCAGCCAAGTAACAACAACAACAACATAGAATAACACAACTAAGATAAGTAGGGATAATAAATGTTAAAGAATAAAACATTTATGAGCTATGCTCTACAAAAATATACAAATGCTTAGTGCAAAAGAAAAAATGATGATGATGATGATAATAATAATAATAATAATAATAATGTGCAAAAAAAACTCCAGGGTGCAAAACGTGAAATGTGCAGTAGTAGTAATGGTGTTAATGTAGTGCAGACTTGACAAACCTCACAAAGAGAGAAAACCTAATTAATTACCAATTATTAATTTGCCTGCCTCTTTTCCACTAGGTTATATGTTAATCATTTCAGGTTTATGCTCCTTGCTAAGAAGTGTAAAATGTCCTTGTCTTGCCAATGGGCAGCTGAACCTGGCATGAAAAACATCAGGCCACTAGAAACCCTGTATTGGCACTCAAATCATAACAGGCTTAAAAGTGTCTTGATTTGTGGGGCTTTCACTGCAACTTGAGAGTACATGATTAACATTTATATCCTCCAGGCCAGAGATGGATGCTGTGCTCACCTTGACATTCAGTAACTGAAGGCTGGGAGTTGTATGGCTGTCCTGTAGCTTCAGTCGATCTGCAATAAAATTAAATGTACTCCTCTTTATATTTCCTGTTGCTGAGATGCAGGGTTTCACAGAGGTCTCAAGGACACTGAATCTGACTTTTTTCAGATTATGCTACTATGCTGTTATGCTAATAGTTTGTCAGCTGGAGACTGACTCTGAAAATTAGGGGTTATAGAATATTTCCAATAAATATTGGAACAAAGCCTCCCCCCGAGGAAAGCAGCAGAAATGCCTTGCCTGCTTTCTGTTCTCAGTGGTTGATATCAAGCGTGACTAACCGAGAGGTTGCAATGGCTTCAGCTGACATTGGATTTTGGATCACTAAATGAAGTTGCTGTGAAGATTTGTCAAGAGAAAATGGGTGGTAGAGGACTACATGGAGGCCCGCTGGGCTTTGTGATCATCCAGTGTAGGATACCTTTTCATGTCTCTGCCGTCGTCTCCCTTACCTATTTATTTATTAAGAAATAACTCTGCTTAAATGCAGTGCTAGTGGTGGACCACGTCTGGCCATTTCAGCGGGCGGTGTTACAGCAGTCTCAGGGCATCCATTAGAAACCACGTACCTGGAGGGTGAAGTGGGAAGGTATGTTAGGACACATGTTAATACGCAACCAGTAAGCTGTCGTAATGAATAGTTCCTGCAAGGAAGCTTCACCGAGCCCCTCCCCCTTACTCCTCCTCCCCTATTAAGGCCTTGTGTTTCCAGGCAATTGGTACTCAGTGTTGAACTTGAGGCTTGGTTTAGGAAGGCTTGTAGCACCCAATAATGTAATAATTTCCTGAAAATATAATAACACCTGAAAATGTAATAAAATTTGTTCTTAACTTGATCGAAAATGTAATAAAACCCAATAATGTAATAACTTGACCAATAATGTAATACAATGTCCTGACTGATATTATAATAACATTTTTACCGATAATGTAATACCTTTCAGGTGGGTCATTCAAAACTGATGATGTAATATTGTAAAAATGCTTTTTTCATTACATTATGCTTTTTTTTCTTGGAAATGTTAAGTGTGCAAGTATACAATAATAGGCCTACTGTTATAATACTGTTAGTGTCATGTTAGACTACTAACACTGATTTCATGTTTGCAAATGTAAAGTACAGAAAAGTGTCATAACATATCAGTTTGACAGTATATGTCAACTGACCACTATGTCACTTGACATAGAGGATGATGTCAATTTGACATTGAAAGTGACATAATAACCCTTTTATAACCAGGTGGAACAAATGTTTATGACTGGTTATGTATGTTTATGTCAGCTGTCATGTAGTGCGTATGAAGGTGTTATGAATGCTTTTGTATACCCCCTTTAAATGAAGTGTTACCGAAAGTTGTTTTGTTGGATTGTGGTTGTTTTCACGAGGCAGTGTTTTGTTGGAAATCCGTGGTATAAAGAGTGAAGAGGAAGGTTTAGGGAACAGT
>CABFOQ010002431.1:0-21628 GCA_900660455.1 Gephyroberyx darwinii | reverse complement strand
GGATTCCCGCTCTGAGCCATCCGCCCGTCCACAGACATGCACTTCATTTCAGCAAAGTTGGGACCGTCTCGACCATCTCGCGAAGTTGCGTGAAGAGTATCAGAAATCAGTCGGTGGAGGAAGAAAGCTGGAAAGTTGTTGGTGCTGGAGATACGACCGTCGGCAGCCTTGTCGGTGTTTTCAGTCACAGTTTGCATTCTCAGTCTGTTGCAAACTCACACAGCTGAATGAAAACGGAGCATAACAAAGAGTTTATCTTTGCTTCCATGTGTAATGTTTTATAAAAACCACCCATCTTGCACAAAAACTCCAGCGATGGAAACAGTTGAATGTGTCTGCAGGAGGAGCAGCTCTGCAGACTGGCTGCCTGCACGGAGGATGGATGTAGGTGAACTGAGGAGAGCGTGGGGGGGGGGGCAGCGTAACTTAGCGTAGCCACTGACACGCATGGCACAGGACAACAGACCTCTACAGACTAACATAGTAGTACAGTAGCTACTGACACATACGGTTTACAGACACCACACTACACATTCTACATGTACACATTTTGCCTTCAGTGTTGATTAGCTATTGCCTTTGAACAGGAGAATATGCTGTTTGGTTGCAGCTCTACATGGAATAGTGAACGACCAGTGCCGTGGTCGAGTGCATCACTAGGTAGGTGTATTGAGTGAAATGACATACATGAAATGAACTCTGAGCACTGGAGGACATGCTTTCCTCAGGCTGAAATATGTCATACTGTGTACAGTTGTGAAGTGCACAGGGTTGTGCTGACACTGTAAGCAGTGCAGTAATGAAGACAGGACTGTGACAGGTCCAGGGCCAGTCCTTTTCTGCTGACCCAGTTGTCCTCAGAAACAAGAGGAATCTTTATTTCCATAGACACCCAGTAGAACAGATAGAAACCTTAGACAGCCTCAGTGCACATATTTTCATATGAATGCTGGAAATGTAAGAAAATACCTTTTTTATTTTGTATTAAAGGAATGGATGGTCTTCCATTAGTGATAAAAAAAGGACAGTCAAGGCAAACAGGGAGAGCAGAGGCTTTCTCTCTACCAACAGGAAGGAGGAGGACACCCTGATATCAGAAAGCCAAGATCGATGTTCCCTTCATCTCTCTTTCCCTACCATCCCCTTTCCCCAGGCTTAAAGAGTGACCTAATTACCTTTTACCAGTAATGTATACATTAAGGGAGATTTGACTGATAGCCCATTCAATTGACTTAAGCTATTAGCCAAAACTCAATCATGTTCAGCATCTCTCTTCCTCTCACTTCCCCTGTCCCCAACTGTCAATCATGGTGTTTAATCTTCATATAGCTCCTGCTGATATCTCCTGGTGTCCCTCACCGTGGGACAGGACATTTATCTGAAAGGCGCCAGTGGAAACTGAACTTATGACTGTTGAAAATAGAAAGTGTGAATTGTAAGAATGAAGGATCCTCTGTCTGGCACCCTTACTGCTGTAAAGCTGTCCTCCAGACAGTTTAAAGACTACCCGAGGACTCCTTTATGAGACTGAAGAACATATGAAATCATCTCCATTAACTCTCTTTGATGACCACCTTGAGACTGTAATTGTCACTGATGTTGACTGAGAGTAATTAAGCTGCCTTAATGGCACAGATAATAGCCAGCTTCCACAAGGGACTAGTGGATTAAAATGGTGATTAAAATGCACCACCTGCTAAACTGCTCTCTAGTGATATCACTGTGTGAATATTTACAGGAGCTGCTGTGAGTCAATGCTGTCGGCTAAGTCATCTTGTGGAGGGGCAGGATTAGCAATGCTTGGGTAGTGGAGCTCACAAGTTCAACCTGAGCACAACCTCCTGCACTCTTATCGTCCATGTCCAGTTTAATAAATGCTGCTCTTTGTTTTCTAGTGAGTAGTGCTGCTTTGGCTGGATGAGCCTTGCTAACTCAGCCTAAGGTCTTTGTATTAATCACAACTTGTGGCCCACAGCCCTGAGCTGCCTGACTCCTCTCTAAATGCTTCTGATTTAATACCAGGTCTCCGTCTGGGCAGCTCAGGCCATAAATGGCAGTTTGGGGCTGCAGAGGAGAAGAGGCCATTTTAGGTCCTGGTGAGATAGCTTTATGACAGATTAAATGCAGCTCACACAATCCATTCTGCCAAACATTTCAGCATACTTGTCACTCCCTTTTTTAAGTTCTGCAGTTATTTGATGAATGCATCCTGACAAAGAGGAAAGAAAGCCCATCCTAATAATCTATAATAAGAGGAAATTACATTTGTTATCAGCTACACTGCTGGATTGAATTGACCAGCCATGCAACACGTCTGAAAAGCCTTGTGTCCTTAGTTTTAGGAGAAAATGAGTTTTAGGAGAAATTAAAAGCTGTAACTGGAGGGAACGTGGGGAATTAGAGAACTTCAGCTCATGATTTGTCGAACTCTTCTGGAAAAGGCAGTTGATGTAGAATAGTCTAAACAGGCCACGGTGACATGGGCCTCTGGGAAGGTGAAGTTATGGCCCAAAGGTTACAGAGAGGAGACCATTCTACTCACACAGCATGAAACAGGATATTCTCAAGAGAAAGTCAGTACATCTGTAGTCCATATATGCACATGCGTGGATGTGTAGGTTCAATTTTCCACGACAGCAGTTGTCCCCAAGTCCACCTCCAGTTGTCTTCTGGTAGTCTAGTTTTCAGTTTCGGTGCTGTTTCAGTTTCTCCCCCCTGTTTTGGTTAGTTTAGGGAGAGGTCCTGGCTCCGACGGCCCATTGCGTGGTTGGCCCAGTGACCTCTCCTCGTTTTGTTCCTCGGCCAGACCTCCCTGCTCTTACCATTTAAGAATCTTGTGAGTATTCTGTTTCTTTTTGTAAAATAAATTACTTTCTTTGCTTAAACTCGGTTTGGTGTCCTTAATATGTTGCTGCCTCATCATGCGAACCCTTTGCTTCTTTATACCACTATACATATGCACATACTCTGCACTTTACTGCTATTTGCACTTCTGGTTAGATGCCAAACTGCATTTCATTGTCTCAGTACTTGTTGAATCTAATCTAATCTAATCTAAAAAAGAGAGGACAACCCAGGAAAAGCAGCCATGTTGTTGCCATGAAAGCTGCTTGGGAGCCATTCTTCCCATGGTGCCTTGGGGTTCTGTGGTTGGATATTAAAATAGTTTCTCTGTGAACTATCCTGTGTTTCCCGTGGCAAACGGGATGATGCTGCTTGCTCCTCTCACTATATGGTTTTTGTCCCTGATGAGGGCTGGCTTTGGATCGATCCCACCCTGAACCACAGGCCCTAAATCACCAAGTTGTTGTCCTGCTGACTCCCACTTTAAAAAAGCCCAAAGAGAAATGAGGGTCTGTCACAACACCATCCATCACCACTGAGCACCCCCCCTCCTAAGGAAACCCACGCCCCAAAGGGGTGGAGAAGGTTGGTGTCCTTGCCTGCACTGAGATAAGCTATGGGTCTCCATGGAGCCAAATAGGCCCTTATATCAGAGAGTAATGGAGTGTGCAGCTAAGCCTGCTGCAGTAAGTTGGCATTTATCACCGGAGCTGATCTCACGACACTTTTATGGATCTCACTTAGTTGACTTTTACAAAGGCCAGGCGCCACCATGGGAGCAAAGCTAAGAAAACACAGGATGATGGATGCTTTGCAGCTGGAAGGGAAACTATGGCAATAGACAGGGTAGAATAACCATGGCTGCCGTTTTTGTGACATCTCTGATGTGTTTGTTTATTGGGACAGAACCAGAACCAGAACCAGTGATTGGATCTGCTGCCTGAACCCTTACCCTGCTGGGGCAAGTCTCCGGTCCTACTGAAGAAAACAAATACATTAGCATTCATTTCATATGAACTCTCTCTAACTTGTGGGCAGTGGAGGAGATCCTGTTCATATGCACAGCCCAATGGACATTTCCAGTCATGCCAATAATTCTTACCACTTGCAATATACACATTCAGCTGTGCTTAGGAGGTTCTGCAGCTAGCTCTGGTTGTCAGCCCTTGTCTCGTCTAGGATGTGTGATGTCTTTCTATCAAGCCATTCCTGCTCTCCTATTCACCCATCATGGCTGTGATTTAAAGTGGCTTTGAAGGTCATTGAATGACTTCTGAGCCGAAAATGGCCTGCAAGTGCCCCAGCTTCAGCTCTCTGCATGTTTGAGTTGGACAGGAGAGGAGAGATAATGGCTCTTTACTACAATGGACTGCAGATAGAGTGGCTATCCATGTTATGTGGGACAGACATTAGCAGACATCAGACTGCCTGAACACTGCTGGAGAATGCAGCTTGGCAAGGCGACCAATAGGATTAATCATTAGGTGCTCAGTTAACAACAGAACCAGAATGGCACTGCTCAGCTTTCATCTACAATAGTGTTTCCATCCAAGAGGATTTGTAGGATTAGATTTAATATTAGAATCTGGTAATCAGTAATCAAGCCTTGCTACTAACCACAGCTGTTTCTTAGATGTATTATTACGTTGTATATTTGACATTTGATATAAGTACGCTAACACTACTGTTCGTTGCATTTCAAGGCTTGTGTGTAAAGTAATAGTAATATTTACATTCAGCGAGTCACAAGCAATGATCGTATTCCTGGAGTCTTGTCCAAAAGTGAGCTGATACAAAGAAGTCAGTGGTATGCTTCCAGCAGAGGCTTGTGGGTAAGAAACACAATAAGACATATGAACAGTTTGATATTTGGAAAATGTCATGTATTCATTTTCTCTACCCGCTGAATTATGTTTCACAGAGGGCTGGAGTTTATCCCAGCATGCATTGGGTGGACAGTTCACCAGTCCATCACAGGGTTAATGCAGACAAACAGACAAACAGCTCATTTATCAACCAGACAACCGGCCTGACCTTTGACCTCATTGCATGTGTCCATTTTGTTACATTGTTCTGTAAAACCTTTGCTAGCTAGACTGTATCAGTTCACAAAGATATTTGACATCCTGTGTCGGACACTGGTTGCCTCCCTGCAACCAGCCCTGTTCACAAAGCCCCTCTCCCAGTTACCTGAGGCTGGTTGCCCTGCCAGATTGCCCTCACACTCGGTGAGCAGTTGCAGCAGGAAACAACCAACAACTTGCAATCAGTTTCCCCTAAACCCTAAATGAAATTCACAAAAACGACCACTGAGCACAAATTTCTGTTAAAAATGGACTTCCAACTTTATTACAATCTTCAAACAAACTCTCACCAAGTCACTTCTCTCCTGTCTCAGTCGGCCCTGGGTGTGCCAAACAGACGGGTATGTTCCAGGTTGAATATATATTGTCTGTGTTGGGGGATGTGCCAGCAACCACACCCCTAATTGGTTAAAACCAAGTTATATCATCTAAAAGTGGACAGGATTGTTTTTGCTATAATTGTTAAACCTGACTCAGGTATTGAAAACACTGGTTTAAAAGACTGGTCTTGTCACGTTCTCTGTTGGTCTAAATAAACCTTGCACCTTGTATCTGCGTGCTGTGCATCCATGCATCCATGCATCCATGCATTTGCCTCCTGCAAGTTATAAGTGTAACAGTGTCACTCAGTGCAATGATTTGTATTAATGGCTACATTTGTAAAATGGATCTGAGTTAGAAGAAACACAATCGCATGTGCTATTTGGTATCAGCTTCTTATCTTGTTGATGTGTCCAATGGCCTTGAGTGGGAGAAAGTGGCTGCAGTGATTTAAATGAGATGTTATTGTGCTAGGAGTGCACAGTGCGCTGGAGGACCACTCTTTCAGGTCAAAGGACTCCAGTGTTTTTCCAGGCCTAATGCTCTGCAGCGTTGCCTGCAGCCAGGGTAGCTGTCCCAGGTCAACTTGCTGTGCTGTTTCTTTCTAGGTCAGTGGGAGCTCTGCCAGGCCTGTTGTTATTCTAGAACAAGAAGAAGGCATCAAGTCAGTCCATCTAACGTCTAAGAGATCAGATACTATCAAGACTTAAGCAACCACTGTCGCATTAAGACTGGAGGAAACCAGATTCTGATGTAGTTAACTTCATGCTTATCGTTTCCCAGAATGCCTTGCTATAGTAATGCTGGAGGTCTTTCCAGTGTTGAGCTCCATGGTATTGCAGAGTTGGATGCACTTTGATGCAGCTTTGTTCCCTTCCAGGTTCAGTGGAACAACTCTGAAAGTATGATTCCTCTGTCAAATGGCAAAGGGAACCCTAACCCTAACCCAACCAATGAAAAACAAGTTTCCTTCTGTCTGTTTCCTGGTACTAAAACTCTGACTCTCCAGGTTGGCAACACAATGAGATGAAATGACTGGAATGCATCTTTGAATCTCATATTGGGCATTGAACCTATATTGAAAATGCCCCCAAGAAAATAATTGTCAATAAACAGTATGAACACTAAAGAATCTCTGTTGTCCTCCATCACTGTTTTTTTTCATTAAAGACGCTGAGAAGCTGAAGCTCCATCAAAAGAAACAGTCATCTTCCTGTGGACCAATGTCCTTCTGCTGAAGAGGTCAGGGAAATATCAGACTGGGGTCTATCCCTCTATCCCGATCTAAATGAAATCTTACAGCAAGCCTTATCAGCAGTAATGAAATCAGTCTCTGAACTAAAGGCTGTGTCCGCCTTCAAACTGTTGCTCTGAGCTGGAGGAGAGAATGACGCTGAGGCCATGGCTTTCCTTTTGTCAAGGTAGTGTATTATTGAGTTAGTGGGCTTGGACAGGACAATAGGAAGAGACAGACTGCCGTTGTCGGGCATTTCAGATGAAGAACAGTTAATTTATCTATTCCTTCAGATATAATGCTGAGTCTACAGCTGCAATGCTGACTGGAAAGGCTTCCAGAGCACTTTTTGTTGGTGCATTCCTGCTTGTTTCCCCTAACCTCACAGTAAGGCTCTGCTGACCTCTATGGAGAGGTTACTAACCCTGACCTCTCCATAGAGGTTAGGGTTAGTAACCTAACCCTAACCCTACTTACTCTCCTCTTCAGCAGATGGAGACTGTGATGCTTCAGGAAATTCTGCTTCCAAAGCGGTAATGGAAAATCATAACATTTTCTACCATTACTATCGACTTTTACATGTGGGGAGGGCACACAGTCCTCTGTCCTCTAGTAGTATAGTATCGTACTATATACTATATAGTATAGTATAGTACTATACTACTACAGTTTATAGTAGTATAGTATTGTAGTATAGTATAGAAGAAGAAGAAGAAGAAGAAGAAGAACGCACTTTATTAGCCCACACATTTTTGTGTCACACACACACGCATGCAGGCGGTGGTGGCCGACAAACACACACACGCATGCAGGGAGTGTGGCTGCAGTAGTGATGCTTTAAACTGTCCCATCTGTTTTGTCAAACTAACTCTAACCACATTGACTGTGTATTATATTATACACATATAAACCTGATACATACACATATAAACTATATTATAAATACTTATATCACTATGATTAACAAGTACAACATCTCATAATACCCTATATCAGTAGTATAGTAGTTTGTACCATGCATTCTTTTATAATACATAGCTGTGTTACATTATTGATGGCATATTAGAAGTGCTTTGTTTGTTTGTTATTATTAGGACTCATATTCAACAGCAAATCTCAAAGTGCTGCAGAATAAAATAAATGTAGAGGACTTGTCTGTTCCAGTCTGCAGTAGAGTGATGCCACCTAGTGGTAAAAGCAGGCTGCCTGGCTCTGCACGGACCCATTCTCCTCTTCTGTTGCACTAAAATACAAAATGCTTCTTCTGAAGTAGAACTGTCATTTACTAGTTCTTCATCAGAGGTTACAAAAAGAAGAAAGAAAATGTTATGCTTGCTCTCTGCGTCAATATACATTCTCCTAGTTAACTAGATTACCCATGATGCGTAGCACACAACACCCAAGAAGCACACCCCAACTCCCTAACACTATATGACAACAGCCCAGTCTAAGGCTTGCTACCTCAGGAACCAAGCTCCAATATAACCAGTGATCCTTCATTTAGTGCATCCAGGAGACAATGCTGCAAACACAGAAAACATCATTATTGGTCCAATAAACATAAACATTTGGTGGTAGATGAAGCAGAATGAGGGTTAGGGCAGTGGCGGCTGGTGGATTTTTCTCCAGGGGGCGCTATACCAAAAATCAAGCAAACATGTACTAAGGTATCATTAGTGTATTTAAAGAAATGAAAAAGCCTTTATTTGTATTTGCTGAGCTGAATGAACATTTGTTATAATGAAATGTGATTCGTTAAGGTAAGTTAAGTTAAGATATTTCTAATTTTTTATAATAATTATCTTTTATACTACAATCTGTTATGGTGAAAGACTAAAATCAGTGAAAAGTGCCTCTATAAATGTGAAAGAAATCTGACAACACAAAACCCTGAGACAACGGCAGAAAACTATGAACACAGTAAGACCTGATAGAAAATAACATTTAAGAAACAAATAAATAAATATGGTTTTACAGTTGAAATACCCAGTGCCATCAAAGCTGAGTGAACTGGCTCAAAGACACATGACTTTGACACCTTGTGGGTGCAGGTTTCTCCATGACACTATGGCACCACAGAACTTGACAGTATTATTTTAGACGTGTTTTTGTCAACCTCCTCATGATGATGATGGGTCCCTATCCTGTAGTCTTCATTAAGCTGAGCAGCTATGTTTACTTTCCCAAACATTTGCTTGTTTTTTCTGATATGTGCTTTAAATCATTCCGACCTGAATCCATGCTTGGTCTGATCCTGTCGTTTGAAAAAGGATGCAGGGAAAGCAAAATAAAGCATTGGTGTCACTACATGCAGTTAGCCAAGCCTTCCTACTATAAACCAGCTCCTTGAAATCGAGTATATTGTCTCATTCTGGCGTATTTTATGTCAGATGTACCAGAGCCACTCGCTCTCTGCTGCCTATGGTATTTCTTAACTTTTAATATATTTTTAATATACATTGTTTTCAAATAAAGTAAGAGATTTGTTGTTAATAATTTTTTCCATCTCTATTGTGTGTCTGTGTGTGTGTGTGTGTGTGTGTGTGTTCATTCAGTTATGAGCAGTGTGTGTGATGTGGTTGCACTGGGAGTGTTTTGGGGCCACAAACAAAATCTTGTTTAGGGCCACCAAAATCCTAGGCCCTCTCACTACGTGTGCAGTTATGGTGCATGGTGCTGGCATCTCACGACTCGTTATTTTGGTATCTATGGAAACTTGATACTATAAAGTCTCTGTAAAACTTAAACACTAGATGATCAAGTGATTTTCTTTATTCCAAAGCTCACACAGCTGATGTTTTCTCTTTATTTGATCATCCATAGTCATTGGGGGATGACATGCAACAAACCCACAACATTGCAGTTACATGACATGAGCCTTTCTAAGTATGTCAGACGGACAGTATAAAAGCAACTAGAAGGCAAACTGAGAGGAAATATTCTGCAAATACATCAACGTTTGAAATTGGAATCATTATTTCCCAATATGACATCAGCAAAATCAATCCTCATTGCTGAAGGCAACAACAGTAGCTGAAGATAGAAAAAAGGAACACAAAACATTAACTTCATATTATTTGGCACACACACACACACAGCTCAAGCCAAGCCTCAACATTTCCTCTCCATGACTGAAGTGAATCTAACAGGTAAATAAATACAGGATCAATAAATCAATAACTGTCCTAGTGGTTGTGTGTTGTACATTAAACTATTAAATCTATTTACTTTAAATCTGTCACATTGGCCACTTTCCTGTTGACGTGAGTTTATAACTTAAAACAAAATCACATTATCAGACATCCAAAGCTCATCATAACCAACATGACAATAATCAATAATAGCCAACACAGTATACTGGACAAAACAAGATCAATATTTGTCCTGGTCAATGTCAGATGTCAATAATCTCATCAGTCCTCTTGCTAGATGATGCTCAGCAGAGCTCTTCATGCTCTTCATGTTTGAGGAACCTGATCAGGCTTCCAGGAAGTGGTAAAGTCTGCAGCCGCCTGAGACGGCCGGGTCCAAGCAGCTGGTGAATCCTCAGCCTGCAGAGCTGCATCAGTGGCCGTGGTGGGGCTGGAATACATGATAGTACTGACTGGACGCTACACCAAACTATGAAACATCCCAAACTACTACAAAACAGGACAGGACATGTGCAGCATCTGTACTTTATATTGACTCACCTGCTTTGTCCTTGATGGAGTGCCAGTCAGGGTAGCTGTCCAGATGCTCCAGCAGTTGGGAACAGAGCTTCACATGACCAACATAGTCCAGCAGAACATCGATGATGGGCCCCGCCCAGCGACATATACTGGGAGTGGAGATCATCTCACAGAACTGTCAATCAAACATCAGATCACCCGGTCAGAACCCACAGAAGATCTGTGAGGCTTCACAGGTATCTGATGGTTTCACATACACAGTAAGAAATACAGGACGTTGGACTTTGGCCATATAATCAAACACACACACACACACAGCACCTGAACATGGTTGTTTGGGGTTCTTTCTGATTGGGCTCTCTCTGTGTAGCGTAGGTCATCCCTCTCTGAACGGGTGGTTTTGATTGGTGGGTGTGGATCACTGCCATAAGCACAGTTAAAGCAGGACAGGGCGTCACAGCCATTGTCCAGCAGGTACTTCAACATGGGCAGGTATTTCATAGAGAACATGACTGTGGCTGGGAAGGTGGTGGGGTGCGTGGCGATGTAGGCATTAACGTTTGCCCCATGCTCCACCAGCAGGGTGACAGTCTGGATGCAGCCCTGCCTCACCGCCACCAGCAGCGGGTTGAAGATGTCCAGGTTGGGGTTCGCCCCGGCCTCCAGCAGCAGGCTAACGGCATCAGTGTTGTTGTTAACAACGGCGAAGTAGAGAGCTGTGCTCCTGCGGTCTTCATACATCTTAGACCGTTCTTCAGATAGCTCAGCGTTGACGTCAAAACCTGCCTCTATGAGAACCTCCAGGACTTCATCCCTGTTGTGTTCAGCAGCCAGGTGGATTGGGCTGATGCCAGTTCTTCTGACCCGGGCCTTGCTAGTGGGTGGGATTAGCATGGACACGATGCTGAAATGGAAGCATTAAAGGAATTAAACACAAAGTTTAATACAATGAACGTGCCGTTAGAAGGAATGTCATCAGGGGCAGCCTGGTGGCCCATGCCGTGTGGTCGAGACCCAACCTGGGTTCAAACCTGAGCCAGGACCCTTTCTCCCCCAAACCTTCCTTCCAACATAACAAACCACCATCACTCATTTTTCCTTGTTCCTTAAATGAAAATATTCATGTCATTTATAGACATTAATGTTTGAAATTCAAAAGGGTCATAAAGACAAAAAATGACAAAGATAGAACTTCAAAATAGAAAAGCTCTGAGAGTAGTGATTTCCCTCACAGCCCAGCAGTGTTTGTCATGCCTGAGAGTCCAGGTTACAGCAGAAGCTTATTATTGTTACGCTTGTAGAGGATGAAAAACATGATTATGGAGAACTATGCCACTTAATGACTCCATCCATCCAACATTTACAGGTTTGTCTCTAAGATGAAACAATCTCTAAAATAAGTAAAGGGTATGGAATTTCCAGACCAAACCTTTTGTTACAGAAAATCAGAGGCAGAAGTTAGGTTCCTGTGTTAAGGAGAACTTCTCCATCTAGTGTACTGCTGGTGTCAGTCAACCACACTAAGGTACTGAACTGACTTGTCATAGCTGAAGGAGTGGCATGTCAGCAGGCTGATCAGACACATCAGTTCCCAATTTGTCACTGCCGATACCAAGTCAGAGTACCAACGTTTCACCAATGTATGAATAACCAGCTACTGATCAGATCCAAAACAGATGAATCATTGGACAAAAATGATACTTAGCAAATATGTCATGCTTGTGTCATAATATCTATAATCTGTTGTCTGCAATCCACTGGACTGGCAGTCATGTGGCAGTAAATGAAGGGGGTGCCTACATATCAGTTCCTCGCTGGGCTGCAATGTGAAGCGGTAGTAACCCCGTCTTGCCAGGTTTGTTGGCGTCTGCATTCTGAGAGAGAAGGAGCCCCACAATCTCCTCATGGCCGTTCTTAGCAGCTTCATACAGAGCTGTGGCCCCATCGGTGGCCTGGCTGTCAATATCCGCACCTAGAGCACATAAGAAAATAAAGTCATCATTTATCAGGTGCGGTAAATCCCCCACACCAGGGCTGTGCCCACCATCTTCAGACAAGATGAATTTTCCATCTACCATGTTTGAGGAGGAAGCGAAGTGTCTCCACTCGTCCACTCTGAGCTGCAGTGAACAGTGGAGTGATTCCATACATGTTAGCTAGGCTCAGTTTAGCGCCAGCTTGCACCAGCATCTCACAGATCTCCACATTGTTGCGGCACACAGCCTCTTGAAGGGCAGTCCAGCCCTGAAAACAACGTGTGTTCACTGCTGCTCCATGGTTCAGAAGCATGGCCACTATCTCAGCATTGTCCCTTTCACAAGCTGTGGAGACATTATTAAAGAGTTAAAGAGTTATTTAAGAGTCTTTTCCTTCAAAGATGCGTATTTGAAGCTGCAATGGTGACCCTACTGAAATAATTACCTTTGTACAGTGGAGTATCGCAGTCTTTGGTCATCAAGTCGGGGTCAGCTCCTCTCTCCAGCAGTACACTAACACAACCAGCCTGCTCTCTACTGACTGCGACCAGCAGAGCGCTCTGATCCTTCCCTGTTCGCTTGTTGATCATCCCTGGTTGGGCTGGTAGATGCATGAGAGGGACGGGAAATCAGTACACTTTGGGTCTTAGCTTTTAGTTCTTCCTCTTCTATTTTGAAAACATGTCGTGTGAGATATCCCATAGTGTAGGGTGGTTCAGCTGTTTGTATTTGAATGTGAGGTGGATTGTGTGCTGCTACCTGCCAGCAGAACCCGGAGACAGGCCTCCTGGCCATACCAGGCCGCCTGGTGGTGTGCCAACCATCCTGGCTTACTTGGCAGCATCAGGTTGGTTCCTGGGAGGCTAGCCAGTGCTTTCACTCTGCTGACATCACCACTCCTTATCGCTTTGAAAAGAGGCTCCTCCTCCCTACAGGCAAGTACTCATCAGCCACCTGCCTCATCATGAATGTGTCATGTTGCTGTTATGAAGCTCTTGTTCAGGCAATATGAAGCTGGAGTTCTAGCAAAGTTTAACCAGATGTACTAGCTATCGATAGCTAGTTTTAGCTATGGCTGCATCTTTGCTTGTTGGAACAGGGCTTCATGGGTAACTAATCTAATAGTTCAAACTTACTCTTCAGGCTCTGGAGCAGCATAGATGAGACTGCCGTCAGCTCTGCGATAGGCCACCATGCGTTTCCCATAACCACTCAGGAAGTGACTGACTGTCCCATCAAAGTTCTTACTGTCACAGGAGCAGGAAGACTGGAGTCAGTCACAGCTAATCTATACATCCTCACAATGTTAACCCACATGCATGCTGCACCAATGTCAAAGACAATTCTAATCACAAAAATAGCACGCTTAAAAATAACATCTAAGCAGGTAGGCTGACATAGCCTTGGACATGGTAATATGAGCCTGTAGAAAGGCCCAGCATGGGGGATGAGGAATGCTTTTAGGACTTGTATGTTTTACTGCTGTTCTTCTGGGATGCCTTCCCAAGCTGCTTACTGGCCAGGGGACACTTCTATTGGCTAATAGCCACTGTCTATCAGGTGAGGCCCAGTATCTGTTGGCTAAAGGCCAGTACCATGGAGAGCTGGGACCGGTGTGGTGTCAGATGACAGAAACTAATCTGAACACAGAGTTCCTCTGGCATCTGAACTGGTAAATGACCTCTAAATAACCCACCGTAGACTGGGTCTTTCCCTGACCTGACACCAACAATGTAAAAAACAATGGCACAAATCTTCATTTCAACCCTGTAGGATTTGTCCATACAGTCACTAGAAATGAGATCTGGTTACACCATGTCTCTAATCTCTAATCCCCATTTTGTCTCATTCAGTCGAAGACAAGAGTCTCAGTGTGCAGACAAACTATCACCAAGCTTCATGTCATAGGGTCTGCAGGCAGCAGCTTGTTGCAGAACGGCAGCTATGGACCAATGACATGTATAAGGAAAGAAAAAGCTTATCTACCACGGACACATACAGATCAGGTGTTTTTTCACTCGGGGGATTGTGGGAGCTGTGGTGTGTGCTGGTCAGGCTTGGAGGTGCATTATGGGAACTGTAGTGTGGAGCAGGAGTGTCTGGCTGCCTAGCTGGAGGATTCAGGGTGTTGCTGTTGGCTTCAGGAGGAGCCGAGTGGTGGCTGTCGCTCAGACTGCGCTCTATAGCAAGATGCATGAGTTCATCGTCAGAGAGGTTGCTGTAGAGGGAGTAGTCATCAAAGCCCAGACTGGGACCAGGAGAATCAGGGAAGGAGATGCTGGCTGCTGCCATGATGGAACTGAGAGAGGAGAAAACCAGTGACCTACTGATTCCAGTCTAAACCCAGTGGAGGTCCCAGTCCTGGAAACTGTCTAGGACACAAATGTCATGTTCTGTCAAAGTGATTACTGGTCTATTGGTGAAATCGGCAGCATAAAAGCATCGAAGCAGCCATTACCAGTTTACTATATTGGATTACTTATTTGTGTAATTCCCCCAAAAGCCACATGAGGCAGTAAGTGGAGTTTTTCAGATTCAATGGCACTGGGTGGCTGTTAGTGGCATGGTGGCATGGTTAAAAGAGCTTCTCACTGGGTATTATGCACTATTGTTAAAGTTCATTCATTCATTCATTCAGTTTTGTTTCATGTTTTCATTCAGTGAGTCATATAAATGTGATCAGTTGGCTCTGAGCTTTAACAGCTAGGGTATCCTGACACAGTACACGCACACATTTCTCCCAGCATGCAATGCAGGGTATATAAATAGACTTGTTTTTATTGGTCCTTACTTACTGGCAGATATGAACTGATTACAATGTCTGAGGGTGAATAACATTATGGCAGGTCACATTGTTGAATATACAAAATGCAACTGCAACAGATATGAAGTGACTGGAGAACACAACAGGTCTGGGGCTGCAGCAACATCTACCTAACCTTCATAAAACTACAACAAGTTCATAAAAACTAGAGTAACGTTCATAAAACTACAAGTTCATAAAAACTAGAGTAACTTTCATAAAACTACAGTAACTACAATGTAACTATAGTAACTACAATAACTACAATGTAACTACAGTAACAGTCATACAGATGAAGCAGTTTGTATTAATGTAAAGTTACTGACCTCTTTTTAAAATCCACAGATTCCTTTGGCTTAATTTGCTCTCCTGTTGTAAGTGTCTCTCTGCGTGTCTATCTGTCTGTTTGTCTGTCTGCCTGTCTGTTTAGTTGTTTGTCTGTCTGTCTGCCTGTCTGTCTGTCTGTCTGTCTGTCTAGCTGTCTAGCTGTCTGTCTAGCCGTCTGTCTGCCTGTCTGTCTGTTCTGATTTAGTCTACTGCTGCTCCTGTGTTTACAATGTATTTCTGGAGTCACTGCATATGAGACTTTTGGTTGTGGTCCAACTATGTGATCCTCCTCCTCTTCCTGTTCCTCCTCCTTCTCCTCCTCCTCCTCCTCCACCTCCTCCTCTACCTCTTCCTCCTCTTCTCCTTCCTCCTTCTCCTCTGGATGGCGCCAAAGTGGACGAATTGGGGCTGAATTTTGTTCACCATGCCAACCTACATTACAGCAACCTAACAATACAAGTCAATAAAAACTATACATTTATTATAATAAACTATAATAAAACTCAAAACGAAATATAATAAACTATAATAAAACTCAAAACGAAATACAATAAACTATAATAAAACAAAACTAAATATAATAAACTATAATAAAACTCAAAACTAAATACAATAAACTATAATAAAACTCAAAACTAAATATATTAAACTATAATAAAACAAAACTAATATAATAAACTATAATAAAACTCTAAACTAAATATAATAAACTATAATAAAATTATAAACTAAATATAATAAACTATAATAAAACTATAAACTAAATATAATAAACTATAATAAAACTATAAAATGTCTATCTGGTGGGCGGGTCACTGAGGGCCTCTTGTGCTGCCGGTGCTGCACAGCTGATCCCAATTTACTCATCACCACTGTGTATTGAACACACACACTCACTATTGGTTTGCTAGTTTTCGATGGCATGTTGTTCATGCTACTATTCATGTTATGTAACACCACAGGACATTAACTCCTTTCAGTTTATTACTCTTAAGAATCAAACCTCAGCTGACAGTGAAGTGATGCTACAGGACAGGTTTTACAACATTAGTCTCATACAGCTGAGGAACAACTCGCTTCAAGGTGTGTTGATAGCATGTAAAGTTATGATCTACACGCTGATGTCCAGTAGTCTCCATTGGTAGGTCTCATATTTAACAGCTTGTACTTCAGCTTTAGTGGTTTACATGCACATACAATTCTATGGGTAACCTGGTTAGTCAGTAACCTGGTTTCATAACTGGGTTAGCTCACAATATGAGAAACCCAGAAACATTTTTCTCAATAGTTTAGACACTTTCTACTCATGCCTCATGTTGTAAAACTCAAAACAAAAAGCAGACACAAAATGTAAAACTCCACAAACTCTTCCAAAGCAAAGCATGATGGCAAAGGTCCCAGTTAAGGTCTCGGTCAACACCTTGACCAGTATGACCAATTGCCAGGTTACTAGTATAGAAACAGATTAACCTACACAAGACCTTAACCAGTATGACCAGTAGCGGGTTAGTTAGTATTATGGAGCTACTGCACATCGTAGCTGAGGAACCGAATGAGTCTTCCTGGAAGTGGCAGGGTGTCGAGGAGCTTCAGTCTGTGGATTCCTACCAGCCGTCTGATCTGCAGCCTGCAGAGCTGCATCAGTGGATGTGGTGGCACTGAAACAACCAGAATCAATGAAGAGCTTTAGTGGTTTAGAGGAGAGTGAATCCATGACCTGGTTTCCTGTACTGATGTTCAAACTCAGAGGAATACATCAACACAGAAAATGTTCAGAGTGGACTTCAACACAAACACCATTACTGTTTCCAGCTTGTTACTTACTTGCCTTCAGTTTGACGTGTGTCCAGTCACTGAAGCTGTCAAGATGCTCCAGAAGCCGAGAGCAGAGTTTGGCATGACCGACGTAGTCCAGCAGCAGAGAGATGATGGGACCGGCCCACTGGCAGGTTGGGGGGTAGGAGATGGCTTCACAGAACTACAACAGGTAGAAACACAGAGAAAAGCTGCTTGGCTGTAGGTCCTACTGGAGTGGTGAAACACACCGGTGACAACCATGGCCACTAACCAACAACACATTGTCTGTCTGTCTGTGTGTCTATGTGTCATACACCGTCTACACAACATGTCTGTAATTCCTGTCTGTCTGTCTGTCTGTGTGTCTAAAACCCACACTGTTTTTATTTGACACTGTCGCAAAACTAAAGCATAACCCCCCCTCTGTTTTCTGCTAATGACCTCTGCTCATGACCTTTTTTACTCCGAAATCAGGCTAAACTGCACTCACAAGAGTGGTCAACGATCTCCTGTTAACTATTGACCTCAGCACTGTTGCTCCTTGACTTGAGTGCAGGCTTCGACACAATTGATCACATAATACTCTTGAATCGTCTTGAATATTATATTGGTATCCGGGGATCAACACTTTCTTGGTTTAGGTCTTATCTACTTGAAAGATCATGCTGTGTCTTTTACAACAATATGAAATTGGACAGCGTTCCTGTTGAAGCAGGTTTGCAGGTAAACGCTGTTCAACACCGTAAAAGGCTGCAGACTGAAGGGTTGTGTTCAAGTAAACCAGGGAAAAGAGGAAAAGAGGAACTTGGAGTCTGAAATGGAAGTGTTGCGTTCATGAGAAAACAACAACAGAGTTTTCATGAGCATCAGCAGCGGAGTCACAAGAACTGATAAAAGTAAAGCAAGAAACAATGAACTCTGTCAACGCTGTTTCACACACCGCTGAGGTAAAGAAATACAAACAAAGTGGCATACGCTCACCACTTTCAGATAGATAGCTGGTTCTTGGCTAGATAGATGGATAGATGGCTCTTTATTACGGTTATGCAGCACAGGGTGTACAAAGTAAGAGAGAGGCACACAGCACTATACAATAAGGAAAAGTACAAAAAATCAAGAGAGCTCTCTCTCATCGACAACTCCCGCCACCGATTCAACACCAGCCAAACAGCCGCCGACTAGGGCCGACATGGGCCGACATGGGCCGACATGGGCCAACGGTGCGGAACACACTAGAAAAACTACGGCCAATGGATGGCCACAGATGTCGGCTTGGTGTGTCAGGGCTCTAACGGTGATTAAAGGCTATACAAATAATATATGATTTGATTTGATTCATAGTGATCTACAGTGATCGCTGCTACAATGATCTATAGTGATCTGTCATGATACAGTATATAGTGATCGTTTTGATCACATGATTGTAGGCCTAAACAATCAAATGATTGTTAACATGTTGAGCTGAAGCAGAGGAAGTGCTCAGGAACTCAGATGGGGGCGCTGCACCTCCACTGAGTGGATGTCTAATACATGTGCACTATACTTGTAGTGACACCATGTTTCTGAACTGACCTGAACGCAGTGTTGAGGTAGAGCGTCTGTGCTGTACCGGAGATCTTCACTGCGATGACTTGACAGGGTGATGGGTGGATGTGGCTTGCTACCATACACACAGTTGAAACAGGCCAGGGCATCACAGCCATTATCCAACAGGAGCTTCAGCATGGGGAGACACTTCATACTGAGCTGGACCACTGATGGGAAGGAGGAGGGGTGCGTGGAGATCTGGGCGTTAACATTAGCGCCATACTTCAGCAGTAATGTCACAATTTCAGTGCTTCCCTGTCTCACTGCGATGAGTAGGGGGTTAAACCAGTCCAGATTCGGGTTGGCTCCTGCCTCCAGAAGCATCTCAGCAGCTTCTATGTTTCTGTTATAGACTGAGAAGTAGAGCACAGTTCTCCGCCGGTCTTCGTACATATCGGAGCGTTCCTCTGACAGTTCAGCGTTGACTTCAAACCCCGCCTCAATCAGCAGCTCCATAATCTCATCCCTGTTCCTGTCTGCAGCAGTGTGCAGAGGACTGATGCCACTGCGCCTGATTGTGGCCTTGCTGGTCACAGGGATCAGCATGGACACAATGCTGAGAAGAAGCACATGGTAAGTAGACATGTCAGACAGTAGAGGTTACAGCCTTTCAAGGTTTGAAATTTGGACCTTTAATAGCGCCCTCTTTAGGCCAACCAGTGTAATTTGTAAAGATAGCTGGATTTGTGTGGAAAATTTAGGAGTAGGAGCTGAAATTTTTACCTTAATTATAGCGCCTCCATCAGGCCAATCAGTGTAATTTCTTAAATGCGAAAACAAAATGTCATCCATCCAAGTTTTGTCAAAATCAGACCAGATGTGTCAGAGATATCATGTTTGAGTTAAAAAATTTGACCTTTAATTATAGTTATAGTATAGTTATAGTTATACTTATTCGGTCAATCAGTGTAATCTTTTAACACTGAAACATTGCAAACATGCATCCTCCCTGAAAATGTGGTAAAAATCACATAGGGGACTAGGGGGCTAGTGAGCAAGGTTTACATGGGCAGGCTAGTGGACCACTGAGGGTTAGGGTTAGGGAATCAAAGACATTCAAACCGTGTGTGAGCTTTCTGAACAGCAACATGAAGAGGTAAAAGCCCAGACTTCATCATTCGGTTCGCATCAGCTTTGTGGGACAAGAGCATCTCCACAGTAGTTACATGGCCATTCTTACTGGCCTCATATAGAGGGGTGGCTCCATCTCCAGCCTGCCCATTTATATTAGCACCTGAGAAACAAAATGAAAACATTTTGGAAATATATTAACAGCTTATACTATGATCTGCCTGTGAGAGAAAGTCAAAATATGAAAACAGATGAATCTGGGCAGAATTAACCTTTTCTGATGAAGAAGTTCAAAATGTCAACGTTCCCAGTCTGTGCTGCTATGAAGAAAGGTTGAATTCCATACACATTAGTGGCACCTAGATTAGCTCCAGCCTCTAATAATATCTTGCAAATCTTCACATGTCTATGTCTGGCAGCTTCATGAAGTGGTGTTGCTCCCTGACTGCAGGACTTGTTGACTGAAGCACCAAACTTCAGCAGGAGCTCCACAATCTGGTAATTTGCCTTCTCACAAGCTGAAACACAAGAACTCCAACTTCACTTCTTGTTGATGGATTTAAGCATTATTTTAGTCACACCAGACTATTCTTCAATCTGGCTTTCATAAGTGGTTTATAAAGGGCCCATGTAAGACAGGCCCATGTCGTAGACACAACAATGTTAACGGTTTATCTTTGACTTTGGCTAATCCTCACAATTTTACTGAAATAAAAGAATTCAAGTATTTGCTCTGCTCCATTCTGAATGCCTTGTGTTTTCTGTTAGCTACCTGTGAAGAGAGGAGCTTCTCCTTCCTTGTTTGGGATGTTTGGATCAGCTCCATGTTCCAGAAGAAACTCAACACAACATACATTTTCACGGGCAGCAGCCAAGAGGAGAGCAGTCTGACTCTTCAAACTGCATTTGTTCACCTTGTCAGGGTAGGCTGAAGAAACGACACTGGATTTACAACCAAGCCCATGCAGAACAGAGTTGTATGCTCTATTACCACATCTTGGACTCAGCCTCTTATGGACTCTTTTCGTTGATAGTGGTATATAATCTATAATCTTTATCAGCCTCTACCAATCACCAGTAGGAATAACATCATCAATAATCATCAATTTATCTCCTCTTATGTAACACCCCCCTGCCCCTCCTGTTCCCTTGAGCTATAATAATAATAATAATACATCACATTTATATAGCGCTTTTCACAGTGCCCAAAGACACTTTACAATAAAAACAACAGCAGATAAAATACATTTTATTTTAAAATAAAGATTAAAAAGAGTTAAAAAAAAGAAAAAAGCATGGGGAATTCGTTGGAGGCAGAGACATGTGAAGATGTAGTTTTTTATCTCCAGCTCAGGACAATCAAAATATATTAATAACTCCATTAAATAATTCCGAATCAAACTATCCTCCATCAAACCATCAAGATTTTAAACTGTAGTTATCCAATTTCAATAGATTACACCATTTAGTACCATTTCAATCGAAAAAATGTGGAAATACACGAGTGGCAAGAAGGAGGCCGTGGAACCTACGAGTGAGGGCACCAAGTCAGGTCAAGTCAAATTAAATGTCCAGCACACTAAATGAGAAAACCAACACTATCTCTGCGACCATTGGGAACGTTGCCATGGAATGTGCAGCACACGGCTGCTGTCTGGGCAGTGTGGAAGAGGCGGCCAGCGACTGTTCAGACAGGGTCGTAACATTGGAGGGAAAAGTGTGGCAACTTGCCACCATACCGGGGCCGTGACAGACAGAGACCAACCAGGGAGAGCAGAGTTAATGGCCAGCGGGCCGTTTTATTTTCCCCAATAAAACCCGGCCCAGTGTTGGCTGCTGTGTTGCGCCGTCTCCCTCCGCCGACGCGCCTCCGTCTCCCGGCGGGTCAGCCACCGAACCCCAAAGCCGGCCAG
>CABFOQ010002426.1:0-10518 GCA_900660455.1 Gephyroberyx darwinii | reverse complement strand
TAATTCATTC
Source organism: Gephyroberyx darwinii (assembly GCA_900660455.1). Taxonomy (NCBI): domain Eukaryota; kingdom Metazoa; phylum Chordata; class Actinopteri; order Trachichthyiformes; family Trachichthyidae; genus Gephyroberyx; species Gephyroberyx darwinii. The sequence goes on along the minus strand of CABFOQ010002426.1, from coordinate 10,508 downwards.
ATTCAGCCACAGTTGGAAACCTGAACCATTACCTCATGTTTCCACTCCAGTGGTACAGAGCAACATCTATTATTGATGTAGGTGTGGTTTGGTGAAAGCAGTTGAACAATCTCCAGCCTTGCCCCATTTCTGAAGCCTTACATTACAGTGATATTATAAGATGAAATGTGCAGGCGACATTAGATCTAATATGGCTGTTTACTTTGTGGCCTAGCTCTGTGTTTCTCATTTCCTTCCCATTTTGTGAACAGCTGCTGATAAATACTATGCCTCCTTTTTCCTGTGAACTTCAAACCAGCCAGGCTGTTTGTTAATAGTAGTATTTGTTAGCTGACCTCTGGAGTGAATTTGACTTGATATGATTGGAAGTAACTGTTTATACTGTTGTTGACTAAGCACAGTCCATGCCTATTAAACTAGCTCATAGGGCTTTGCTGTGCTTCAGTTCATCAAAACTGTTAGGCTATTATTTGGATTCTGTGGTTGGCTGTGGTTTGCTGGGCACTTCAGAACAAAAAAATCATTCATTTTTATAATCTACTCCTGTGCACGACAGTTTGGCAAGGCCTCAAGGAACACAATGAACAAGGAAGGAAGGAAGAGTGGATGAAATTTTGTTTGTTCTCAGTTTAATTTCCTTAGAGACCTTATCCAATTATTTTGCCATGTTTGTTATATCTCTGGACTTTGGCCAAACTGTACCATGTGTCTGTCTGTACGGTCTATGTGGCAGGATGGGTTTTGAGGGTACTTACAGTCTGGGTGCTGAAGCAGTAAATCTTTATGTCAAGTCTCCACAGACAGCTCTAATAAGATATCCCTCAAAAGAAAATTTTGTTTAGGCCTACATTTAATTTTTAATGCCATCGGGGAATGAATTTCATTTAATTTTGTGTTTCAATATTATGAAACAACATCTTGTTTGTTCTAAAATGAAAGTAGTAGTCGTAGCTTGCTACTGCCAAACCAGCTCTTCTAGTTGTAAGTTTAGGGTGTAACTTTGACAGGCAGTATCCATCTACTGTGACTGTCAGAGTGGGTCAGTCAGGGCATTTCAGAGCTATCGTCATTCCCTATCAGTGAACTACATACAAACACAACAGTAACATGTCCAAGACCTGAAAACACATGAAAACAACATCCTCATCAGCAACATGTTGACTTCAGTCTCTTACTGGTGTCTCTCATTACTTTTTCATACTAATGTCTGTTTGTCTGTCTGTGTGTGTGTGTGTGTCGTCAATAACCAAGCATTACCTTTTGTCACCTGCTTTCAAGGCCCACGAGGAGGAAGAGGTAGGACAGGAGCTCATGACTGCCCCCTTCTCTCCAAGTGCATGTATCGCAATTCTGTCTTTCTGCCCCAAGCTTTGTTGTCTGTGTATGCTGCCGACCAATGCCTGCTGCTCTTAACTGTGTGTGTATGTATGTACGTATGTGGGTGTAAGTCTGTGCGTAGTCCGTTGGTGTGCGTTTGGTGTCTCTCATTGTTAAGTGGGTTGAAGAGATTCCTCAAGCAGCTGTTAAGTGTGGGCAGCATCTTCTAGACTAGTGCTTCCTTACGGTCCCAATCACATGGTGGGTATTGGATGTATGAGGCATTCAGCAGGGCAGCTGATTCCTCTACCAATCTGTGGGGTTGCTGTGCGACAGTGCCAAATAGCTTCTTCAATCGATGACCTTTGACCTTGTGAAGTGAATGAACAACAACTGATGTGTGATTGCGTTGTCACATCTATGTCCCACAGTTTAACTTTGGGGACGTGGCAGTGCACCAGGCCATTCACACCATAGAGTACTGTCTGGGCTGTATCTCCAACACAGCTTCCTATCTGAGGCTATGGGCCCTCAGTCTGGCCCATGCGCGTAAGTCATACTATGCACCTTTTGTACCTTTACACTCAAGCTTTGAAATCCATGTGCAAATACACACATAAATATGTAGAGAACCACATGAACCACACATGCACCCATCGTCAGGTTCTTATAACGTTCAGTGCAATCTGTGTCCTGCTTTCTTTCTCCAATGTACAGAGTTGTCAGAGGTGCTGTGGTCCATGGTGATGCGCACCGGGTTTTCCTTTAGGGGCTTCGGAGGCTTCGTTGTTATCTCCATAGTCTTCTACTTCTTTGCCGTTCTCACAGTTTGCATTCTTCTCATTATGGAAGGCCTATCTGCCTTCCTGCACGCCCTGCGCCTGCACTGGTGAGTGAAGTATTGTCAGTTTGTCTCTCTGATTTCCTGCCGTATGTGTAGATCTCTTTCATTTTCATTCTCTCTCCTCAACATTGATCTCGATCTTGATTTCACTCATTAGGGTTACACACACACAGAAGTAGATAAACAAAACAGATAACTATGAAAGACTGCAGGCTCATATTGCACATAGCATGTCTGACTTCAGCATCAAGGCCATTAGCTTTTTACTGTTGTTGGCTTCACACTCAGAGATGCAACCAACAGCTGCAAATTTCATAATGGTCCTCATTAAGAATATGCATACTAATACATCATCCTCACTGGGGTGAACAGGTGATATTTTTTAAATCCCTGCTTCCTAGCTCTGAGTCAGCATTTAATGATGTAATGTAAACCTTTACATGAGCTAATACCTTTAGAGAAGCTTTTAGAAGATAAATGCATGAAAAGCTTTAATCCAAGTGAAGCCCATAGACTGGAGTTTTGATTGATCTAGGTAAGAGATCAAGACTACTGAATGCCAGATGTCTGTAAGCCACAGGCCTGTAGCTCCCTCTGCAGGCTAGACCATCTTTTACTTGGGCTTGCTGGCTTCTAGGGGGTCTCAGCTGACCATCCCAGGGTGTGTCCCAAGTAGAAGCTAACAGATTGTGGTTTTCCATTGCCCGCTCTCTTTCCTGGCCGGCTGCCTGGAACATGTCTGAGTCCCGTCTAGAGCTCAGGCAGGCTGAGCTCTGTGTTTTCTATTGATGCTGTGTGTGGCGTGCAGACCAGTCTATGACTCAGTAGTAAGGCATGGAGGAGCCTTTTTTGTCCCCTCATTAATGTCTTTATCTGGTGCTGCTGAAAGTCTGCCTGCATTGGATTTGATAATCCACTGTTGCAGTGTCACCGGCGCTCATCTCTGTAATTATCCTCCTCATAGGAATGCTGGGTTACTGCACTTTCCCTAAATGGCCATTGAGGCATGATAACTTTTGAACAAGGGGGGGAGTCACTAATTTAAAAAACGTTTTTGTTAGTGTTTTTGTAGAGACAATTATTTGCATTATCAAAAAAAAATTCAGTTTGTGTTTTCGATCTCTTAATGGTTAGCTACCTCGTTAAGAGAGGTTTGACGTCTGTAATATCTGTTTGCCAAAGCAGAGGTGGCCAAAGATTCAGGTTTCAAAGGATATGTTTGTTGGCTTCCCTTCCCTCTTAATTGCTTGTCTCTTTGCTGGAGAGATTCTTACAGTGGCTTGCATAGTGTCGATTGGAGACAGTGATCAAACACTAGGAGATTATCTTAAATTCTGCAGAATAATGTCAGCAGTAGTGACACAAAAACAGTTCTCGTGCAAGATCGTGTTTAGGATCATGAAAGACAACAAGAATACTCATCCAAGCAAGTCCAAGTCCACTTGCAGTCCAAGTGCAAGTTGAAGTTCTTTGATATCTTTCTTTTGAAATTTAGTTTTGACCCTGATAGGCAAAGAGCACCCATTCAGTCCAGCACCCAGAGAAGTGCTCCTTTTTATGTGACAGATGTAGTCTGGAAGTTAAGATACACAGGTAGTTGATCCCCCTAGTGTACCTCCCTACTCCAGACTATGGAATGGCAGGCATTTTGGGGTTCCTCAGTTGGAAGGTCATCCAGTTAGCATTGGGCTGTTAAAAATAGAGCCTGCTCGTTTTCCCCAGGGGAAGAGGCTTAGGTTTCTGGCCATCAGGACCAGGCCCAGTTTTAGAGCAGGGTTGTGGTTATGGGCGGGTGCAAGTAGGTTCTGTTACCAGCTGCTCTACAGAGGCAGACTGTGGAATGGGAGCAGGGGTCATCTGTCGCAAATGCTCAGCTCAGCACTAGCCAAACCTGATGGTCATTATCCCACTACACCAAATGTGACTTGACTGAACCTGACTTCACTGTTTGCCTGTGTTACCGTTTCTATGAGAGTGGGTTCCTGATGAGTGTTTTTTGATTTAATCATCTCTGTATTTTCTCTCCAGGGTGGAGTTCCAGAACAAGTTCTACTCAGGGCAGGGCTTCAAGTTCCTCCCCTTCACGTTTGAAAGCATCTTGGACGGGACGTTTGATGACTGAGCACTGCCTACTCTTCTTCCATTAGTGTCACTTGTCTCTTCAGAGCATATGTGTTGTTGAATAGTGATTTGTGTGTGATGTAGTGTCCGCCCTTCCGGGTGTTACCACAACTACATGATTGGCTCCTCCCTAAGCTCATGTGTGGAGGTCTGTCAAACCATTAGTTTTAAACCTCTCAGTTTTTACAATGGCCTTTTTGGATCTGGCACATTTACTCAAAAATGTATAGAATATCAGCTTTCCTTGGATATGTTCACAATATAGCTATTCATTCATTCATTCCTCAAAAAAAGCCTTGTCTTATCTGTCATGTGCAGTCATTTTGTTTTTGATTTATACTTCTTTAATATTATTTATTCATTCTTTTTCTTTATTAAACCTGCATTTTTGTCCTTCATCCTCACAGTGAGAGTTACACTACTGATCATTATAAATTAGGTCTACTTTGCTTAGTTATAACTGTAAATTCCTTGTTGATTCATGTTGATAGGTTATTTAGTGTGAAGTGACCAAACGTACCCTCCACACACAGGAGCTAGTGCGCTCTTATTTTCCATCTGCCCACATTGTTGTACCGTTGGTTGTTCCTTTCCCTCTGTCTTGGCGTGTTCCTTTACCACGCGTCAACATCTCATTCACAGCTCATCTCTTTAATCTCCACTCCACACACACGACTCTGTTGAAATTTGGAAACAAACCTCACACAGAACAAAACTGTAAAGGTCTAAAGGGAATAAATTATAACATGCTGTTGCATCAAGATGTCAGTCAGTTGGATCCAGTGCTGTGCCCTAACATAGCTGTGAATGTTGTGCGTGTTGACCGATCTGTTTTCAACATATCCATGTGCAGTAAATGGAGGGAGAATCCGTCTCATATGTGGTCCCGATAGTTGGGTATTAGTGTAGATTATTTATGTATCATAGATGGATTTTCTGTGATAATCCAGCACACTAAGATGATCTGACATTGTGAGTCTTATTGATTTTTGTTGTACCTTGTTGTTCCTTATGTTGATTTGACTTTTATGTGACGCTTTACAATGTTATGAATCCATTCAGATGGGAGAGAGAAGGGCAGACGGAGGCAGAGTCATAACAAGTGAATCAGTTCGTTGTAAATCTGTGACCACCCGCTTTGATTGTCCATTTCTGTGCACGTTTGTCAATAAATTGGAAATAGCTGGTTTAACGATGGTGTTTGTCTATTTCCTTGCTCTTTATTTATTGCTTCCTTTCAAGAAGAAGGTGGTGAAAAAACTTGGTCATAGGAGCGTAGGTTTGCAAGGTAGCGATACCTCTGTGGCTTGTTTCATGCCAGCACTCCTCTTGATGGCGCTATTGGACAGGCTGCTCCTGCCCTGGTTGAGACTCCTGACTGGATTTCACATCTATGGATTTATTCATCTCAGATTATTGTTTTCTGTTGCAGTCATGCATGCAGTGTACATTCACTGTATGACAAAGGGTTTGTGCAATGAGTGTTGATTTTCCTGGATGTCTTGGGGTGTATTAGAAGTTGTAAAATAAGCACCTGTAGTTGCTCTTGACAGCTAAATGATTTAATTGCCTGTTCCACTGTTGAACTTTGTGCCTGAAAGGTGATACCAGGGAATTATTTGCCAACAAAAAGGAAAGTACCCCAGAAAGCACTGACTGCGTTGGAAATGAATGTACAGTTGTGTATTTTTCACATAATGGACCTTTTCTTAAGTAAGCTACTTGTCATTGCGTAATCGACTACCCAATCTAGTTGTCTACTAGTAATTATGTCCAAACAGAAGTGTCAAGTTGTGTCTCCATCCACTGTGCAATGACTTGCTTGACCTTTTCAGTCCTGTCAGCAGAAAATGTCTTAACTTTCCACACTATTCCGTAATTCAACTTGCCCTGATTTTTCCCATGGAGAATGACAATATAAAGGGAAGGTGGGAGAGGTCTTCGGGTTGTCTATATTCTAATCCGAGACCGGGCACCTTAGGAGGACTGACTATTAAAGCTACTATCCGCCGCTCTGGGGTGAGGAACACGATGTCCTCCCCGGGAAGAATGTATGTTTTTGCTAGCAGGGTTGCTATTAGCCATAACAGCCCATAGTAATAATAGAGCTTTATTTATCTTACATGTTTTTGAACAGGCTCATTAAATTTGATATTTCCCAGTGTGTCGTGTAAGCAGGGGTGAGAGCAAGCTTGTGCAAGAGCCCTAGAAATCCTGCTGTGTTTACACTTCCAGGGACCTTTATTCTCCAGTGGTCATGTTTCAAAGCATAAAACCCCAATGAGACTGAGCTTATTATTTTGCTCCTTTATCTTAGGCAAATATGCAGTGTACTTTAGCTTGGCGCAAAACCGTCGCTAGGAATGTTGTGTTTCTCCTGAGGTTATACTAGATCTTTTTCTGGGATGCTGTTGCAGCTGTTCGTATGCTACAGGCCTTGGGGTTCTCAGTTTTCTTGATCCAGGCACAGAGAACAGAGAACTGAGGTTTAGGATATTATATTAGTCAATTAGAGACAGCTATGCCCTCGGCAACCAAACATCTGCAAGTATCACTGTGTGATGTTGTATATCACAATCCATTTGTCATTCCATACATTGCACAGACTGATCCATACAGTAGCAGGCTGTATGTTGGATAACAATGTTGTATGTGTATTTGTGCCACAGCGTCCATAGCTCAGAGTTCAGTTCGGATCCATGTACTGCATGGAATCTGGCTGGCTGAGTTCATGACTCAAACTCACACATCCTCCTGGCATGACAGACTCATGAGGAGGATTTTTCCTTCCTAAGGTACACGCTGAGCTGTGGAAGAGTGCCGATGTTCTCTTCTCCTTCAGGTTTGTCTGTTGTTTTCCAACCACAGACATTCATCACCAACGTTAGACTTCCAGGGCGCAACAGATAATCAAATTTTGAAGAGCTGCCCTTTTACCTCATGCCAGTTCTATTGTTTTGGATAATATTGCAATATTTTTCACATGGGCAGTTGGCACTGTATAAAAAAGACAGACTCAAATCCTATTCAATAACATAATAAACAGTCATGTGAAATTCAAGGTTATTCAAAAGACTGGAAAAGTTACATTCTGTGAAAAGAATGATCCACTTTGCCCAGGTTAGCCCAGTTGAAAATGCCTGTTTTTCTTCCAGTAAACCTGGATTTAATACACACACACACACACACACACACACACACACACACACAAATAAATCATCTCAAACTCAAATGACTGCAAAGGCTTTAGTTTGTTTGAGTTTCAGCGTAAAGAAAAGAGGGCTGCGACGATCTGTCCCGGCCGACAATTCTAGGTCTTGTTTCCACTTGACATTCCTCTCAAGGCCTCATTCGTTTTCTTCAGCGTACATACTATCTGACTTGTTGGCAAGACAGACAGCCACAGCCTGTCACATGAATTACCGTGGCTGAGAGATTGAAAGAGATAGAGAAGGTACGATTATTGCTGCGGACATGATTGAGAAGCAGGTGAGTCGAGGACAGCGGAAGCCTCTCTTTACTCAGGGGGCTTGTACCTTTCCACACCACTGGGATTTTACTACCAAGTCTTCAGATAACATTGTTCCTGAAACACTTTTCCACGACCTGCCTGACCCCCAGCCATTGTTTGCGGCTTTTTTGTTCGCACACCGATTTGGCCGATTACATCAGGAAGCTTCACACAATATGAAAATCTGACAGCGATGACGACTGTTGTACACACATGCACACATGCCTCCATGTCTCTGTGGGAGAGAGTTGCAGAACACAAAGAGCCGGAAGAGATGGAAGAGTAAAGAGAGAGAAAACAAGTGGCTGTCACATAAAAGAAGGGATGGCTGCCTTTTTGACTAATTAAAGTGTTCCAGGCTCATGGCAACCTTGAAAGTATTCCTGGAGGCTGCAGCCAGTTCCTCTCTGGCATCAGGGAAACCAGCAGGTTCCAGAAAAGGACAAGTTTATTTGTTCTCACCCACACCCACAGTAATAAAAATACCAACAGATCAAATCGATAAGTGACAAGTGACAGTGCCAACACATGCAAGACCATGTCACCAAGCCAGTAGCTACTAGCAGACAAAACCATTGTTGCGAATACAAGCGCTTCTTCGAGTTAAAGTCAGAAGTCTTAGAGCCAGATCTTTATCGTCCCCCTGCTCTTTGACAGACGACCACAAATATGGCAGCATTAACTTTCCAAAGGAGAGTGGAGATCGCTGCATAAAAGGTCGTAACAACTTATCTAATCTCATATTGAGTCCCAAAACCTTATTTTTCTTAAAACAACCGAGGATGAAATCATTTCACTCGTTTCCAATGCAGTTTGACATGTTCCAAGAATTTTCAAGTATCAAATGACGTCAAATTTGAAAACGCAGTGGATCACTCCTCTAGTATCAAGGTAATGTCACTTGGTTCAGGAATTGTTTTTGTTGATTTGCACTGGAAACAAGTGACATCTCCGCCCCCATTGGCAGATGTTTTTTCACTCACTTTAAGGAAAATATGATTTTAAGATTAAGATTGTTGAGATGTTGTTATGGACATTTTTGCACTGACATGAAAAAAAGAGGTGGAAGGCATAGAGAAAGGTAGTAAGAAGAAGATAGTGAGAGAATGAAACAGGGGGAGGAAAAGAGTTCTGCTGCGGGACAAAAATGGACTGCCATCTTATCTCAACCCTACAGCGTACATGTGTGTGTGTATGTATAATCGTGTAAATGCTTGTATGTGCGTGTGTGTGTATACATGCATGTGCTGTAGAGTGTGTGACCGATTCCCCACCCCGGTCCAGTAGTAAACAGCGAGAGCGCTGTGGGTTGGAAATCAAGAGCACGAAAAGATCCAGACCACCAGAGTCTGTTGCCTGTCAGTCTGAAAACCTGGACTCCCGTCCAAGCTTGTAGAGACTCAGTCCGCCCACAGAGTTCAACGTGGGTACATTTGTGAGTGTGTGTGTGTGCGTGTGTGTGTGTGTGTGTGTATAGTATATGTACATGTGATTGCGCATTCGTGTGCGTAGCATCCTACAATCCAAACAACAGAACTGGCAATGTTTTTGTTTCTTTCCATGAGCTTACCCACAGTGAAATTGAACCTTATAAGGCATGACTTAGCAGTGCCCCTTGTTTTGGTTGGGTCCCTTACACAGCTTCTGAGTTAAAAAGTTCTCTCTAACTTGCCTATTGTATGGCTTCGGATATCTGTGCCAGCAGTGCCCCCGTGTTGTGGCAGGATATGGACACCACAGACGGAGGAAAACAGGCAGCAGCATCGGGCCGCGCTAGTCTTTGTTGAGAATGCTTTTGTTGTTCTCGAGCCGTTTCCAGGGACAGAATAAATAGCTCTGCTTAACCAAAGGCATTTGCCTCCCTCCCTGCTATGAATGCACCAGCATGAGAAACATATTACCGGCGGTTACGAGTGTTGTGCCCCTTTTGGAAATTCTCTCTCTCTAGTTTTTTCTTTTCAAAGCACTGCCATGACACGTGAAAGCAATGTTCTCCATAGTCCATCCCGGTTACCATCTAGACCAGGGGTGTCAAACTCATTTTCACCCCGGGCCACATCAGCATTATGGTTGCCCTCAAAGGGCCGGTTGTAACTGTAAGACTGTATAAATGTAACTACTCCTTAACATATTGTTAAATAACTGTCTCTGCATTTGATTATTATTTATTCAAGTGTACAAATATTGTACATGCATTTACATAAATGTAAAAATATATGTAAGCACATTGCTCTGTGTTATTATAACATAAATCCCTTTAATTTATCAGGTTAAGAAACCCACATTACTCCATCAATCAAAGATCAAACTTTTCAAGTGAATAACAAAGACAAATATCATCAAACACAAGTTATTACATCAATTTTCTTCAAAACCTTTTTGTCACAGTTGAGAGGGGCAGAACTATGGTACAACAAATAATTGTGAGCTGCTAAGAACATGTGTGACAGATGTGGCATTTTACAAAAACAAATGGCTGCAGAAGCCTTGCAGAGGGCATACATCCAACTAATGAGAGATGGTTTTGATTACAGTAAACATTTGGCTGCATGAACACATACACCTGTAAACACACTGAATACATTGCTACACATACAAAGTAGTATATGTAATTAACTCAAAATAACAATAAGGGTTGTCTCAGTTCACAACTATATTGGTCAAGTTCTGGGTGAAGTTGATGAGGTGATGCTGCTTGGCCTTGAACACACCAAG
>CABFOQ010002415.1:8983-27810 GCA_900660455.1 Gephyroberyx darwinii | reverse complement strand
TGTCAATAGGGGGCTGTTCTGAAGTTTCCCAGGAGAACCATTGTCCATCAGATTCAGACCTACTTCAGCAGCCAGTACTGCTAAAATTTATCCAGATGTTCCAATACTCATTTTTAACATGTGAAACTGCTATGCAATGTTTTATTACAGCGTGATGCACTGTGTGAATTAGAAGAACTGGCAGACTGGATGATAGCTAGCTCTCTGTCCTCAGTGCTAAAGACCAGAAGCAGGGAATCTGGATGTGCACTCATCACATGGCATTTACTTCTGCACTTCACTGAGCAGCAGACAGATGGTAACTGATGTTTCCAATCCAAAAGTATGAAGTATTCCTGACAGTCCAGATAGAAAAAAGGACATTTTACATCCACCCATTAGTCTTGGACATCTATCCATTAGTCTTGGACACAGGCCAATGGCTCTGCGTGGTTCAGTCAAAACATGTTATACCCGTGATGCTGAGCTTCGGATTTGGCCATTTTTGCTCGGCCTGTAGCCACTTTGAGCCAGTCCTGGAATGTGTGGTGAGAGCAGTAGCTGTCCTTCAGCTGCAACACGGGGTCCTGGCGCACCCCCACTCCCCCAAGCCAGGGGCTCCACTCTTTGCAATTAGAGTGTGTTTGCTGCTGGCTGTGCTTGCTCAGTGGCTGTGTGGGTGATTCTGGACGGGTTCCAGGGCTAGTGGTGCAGGCAGGGGGCTCTTTCCCACCACACATGTGGCTGCAATTAAGAGAAGGAAAGGGCCTTGTTCCAGAGGGCCATTGTTCCTGCCTGTGCTCTCAGAGATCCCACAGAGCAGATGCTACTCAAATTGGACTCATTTCCAGTGCTTGAAGGAGGGAAGGGAAGAAGAAGAAATTCTCCCAGCAGCTAGGCTACAATCCCTTTTCAAGTGGTGAATAATGACTGAATGTATTTTGTTTCTGTCCAAATTTCAGCACATTGAGATCCGTTTTATTCTACACTGCAAACATGTTCGTTATTTAGTATTTTTTTTTTTTCCCCGTAGTCCCATAATACCAATTGTTTCTAATGCAGTTTTCTTGTTTCAGGATTTTTTTTTTTTTTTTTTTTTTACACACAAACAATATATTGAAATGTGACAAAATAAAGCAGATGACTCCACTGGTATAAAGAAAATGACATTTAATCTAAAGAAGTTCATGAAGTCTTAATCTATTTTTTGCCAGTTTTTTTTCATTTGTCTTAAGAGAAATGACCCAATTCTAGATTAAATATATAGTAAAAATTGATATTTATTAGAGTATAATACAAAATATGGCCCCTGTAAAACCTGGGATTCAAGCAATGTATCTCAAAGACATACTTGTGTAAATGTACATCATAATGTGGGAGTGCAGTGTAGCACAGTGTTTAGAATAGTACATACAGGAAAACCACTTCGCATTAGTGCTAAAAGTATAGTGTCATAATGGTAGATGCACATTTCAGGGAAAGTCAGTGTGCTTAAAAGCCCATTAGTCTCTGAAGACAGACATCAGACACAGCTGTGGCCATGAGACCCTTTCTACATTTTGTCTCAGGCAGAAACAGGATTCGCCACCGACACTGAAAAGTAAACAAAACACTTGAGAGAAGAAACTCAGGACTTTACTTCCAGAGAGAAGCTTGAGGGGACAGGTGTCTATTTCATTGGGAGCTATTTTCTTTACTTGAGGGCGAAACACTTCAAGCACTCTGACTTATCAGAAATGAAGGGGTGAGCGGTACCAAAACGATAGATCACACTTGACTCTGCCCTCCAAACGGAATCATATTCATTCAAACTTGGTCATGACGGAAACTCAGTTGGGTCTGCGATGTTTTCTCAGCATCAATGTAAGATCCTTTTTCGCTTTTTTGAAGAAGATGCGGGAAAGCATCGCCTCCTCAACCGTTTACAAAATCAGCTCTGTGTTAGGTTCCACTCTTTCACAGACTCAATGTTCTTTACTTAAAGTTAAATCCGGTAGCTCAAGTCAAAATCAAACCTGGCTGGAACGACAGAAGCGAGCGCGGAGATGGAGTAGATTTCAAAGCCGAGGCAAGGTAAGTGTCCCTTGCTATCACTTACAACACACTAACCTTCAAATGTTTTGTGTTTACCAGAGTAGTGGTTTGAATGTGCTGTCATTGGTGCTCACTGCGCTAATTGCATCCTTGGTAATTATCCTTCATTCTCCCAAGCTAATGAATGTTTTAATGCTCACATCAGAGCATTCATTTAGCACATAACAGCGTTTTGATTGCTACAAGCCAATTAAGATCAATTTTGCTTTGTGACCTTTACGATCCAGGCTGAATGCCCCAATTAAATGTCATGAATGATGAACCATAAACATTTGGGAGATGGAATGGAGATGAGGCGAAGTAATGTAGAAGTTGCCACAGCATATATGCCTCTCGCCTATCTAAGAGCATATAGATCAAATGAACAATTTGCTACCATCTACCTTTGACACGCAACGGTCTCCTATTAACTGAATTATTCATATTCACCATATCTGACAAAAGATTCGGCTTCCATCCTGCCTGCAGGAGTCTCATTATCATTCTCCACAACATCACTACTTAGGTTTTTATCCTTTTCCCACAGAAGCCAAAAGGGAAGTAAATCATAATGAAGACAGCAAATGACAGCTCTGTTCTCATTTGTCCTGTTCAGTAATAATAATTCATAACCCCGGCAACATATAAAAGGGATAATTCTACAAGAGACATATGGTCCGCATCGATTTCGTCGTAGTGGCCGCCCACCACAGAGTCGCTCCCTTCAGCAGTCGCAGCTAATTGGCCTAATGTATGAATGATGTGTTGGCCTGGCTATTAAAGCAATCTATCTCTGTCCTCTCAGGTCTGGGGTGGCCGTGTAGAGGAATCTGCATGCTGGACCGCCTGCCCTCTGCCACGGTGTAGTCTGAAGCCTCTGAGGTGGCAACAATCAACCAGGACTCAGATATACATAATGGATGAGTAGGAGTGTGCCAGTTGGCATGATATAAGAGGAGCGCTGTGTTCAGCCTCAGACAAATGTGCAGAGACAGTCCAACCCATATGGATCAGCTTTGGGATTCCAGCAAGGTTAACACTCTCTTCGAGCTCCACAAGGTTTGACTGAGCCTCTTATGGGAGAGGATGAGAAAAAAAAAAAAACTCTTTCCTATCATTTACAGGCTCACCAATGATACATTAAGCTATTGAGCTGTCACCTACCCACCATTTCCCTCCCACCCGCCATATCCCTTATCCTCCCTCCATGTCAGTGACAGCCGGTGACATTGCCGTGTAGACAAATTGTAGGTCACAACTTGTAGGATGTATTTGCCGGGATTATGTCCATCTGTAGACACGACTCCCAATGTGCTGATGGAAGTGTATTTTGTATCCTCCTCATGCAGATGAAATTAGTTGAAAGTTTATTGCCCCACACACACATTTTTTAGGATTGCTGCATGATTCACAAGATATGCTTCACACGGGCTTTGCTTTTCTGACTTTTACACAGCTACTGTAAAGGAACCAAAGTGGAGTTATTGCATTCACTGTCTTTGAAATTCTGCAAGTGCACACAAATCCCTTCTGTCCTTGGCAGCTGCTCTTTGGGGCTTTTTCATATTCTCATTTGACAGACCTGAATTAAAATGGAACAAATTATAGTCAGGGCAAAGATCAGATTTTGTCTTACTTTACCTAGCAGCTGTCAAATACAATTGGCATATGATACAGAATGTCGACTTTTTTTTATAGATGTTTCTCTCTTTCCTTCACTATGGTTGTTCTAAGGATTTAAAAGGTCATTTTAATACTCTTTTCCTCCTTTACTATTTTATATCAAATCCCAAACACATCCCGACAAACACGCCTTATCTTGAATATTGAGCTTGAGGGTAGATTCATTTCCCAAAATGCCTCACAGAGCTTTTTGTCTAATTTAAGAAGAAACAGCAGATGTATTTTTATCATCGTTATTTATTTGTACGTGTTCAGATTCACACACTAAAAAAGTGCAAGTCAAACTGAATTCCTTTGGATTACACATGCACAATGACAAACTGCCTTGGTAAAGTGACAAAAGGGGCTGAAACAGCAGAGTGGGGAAACTTGCGTGTACATCAAACACTGACACCTGGTCCTGTTGTCATGCACACCCAGGGGGATTGTAAGCGGAGAGTTGGACAATAAGAGAAAACAGGGATGAGAAAAGCATAAGAAAACCAAAAGATGTTTCTGAACAGCAGGTGAAAAAAATTATATTTCTGACCGGAAAAAAACACACCATATTAATCGAATCTATTCTGTGCAGTCACAGCACTGTGTCCTGCGATGGCGCTCTATGACTAGCTGTTCATCAGTGGGAGACAATAGGCTGCCTCAAGCTGCAGTTAGTTGTTGCACTGAAAGGTAGCATAAGGTTGAATCTAACATATTTCACTGGCTCCTACAGCACGGCCCAGCAAAAGGGACAGGGACAGTCGCAGGCCTCTGCCAAGCAATTAACTGGTGATTTGGCACAGCAGAGATTTCTTCCCAGGCATCCCGCCCTTTTCCTTGCATGAAGCTGTGTTGTTCCACGCCTCCCATTTCTCCTGATGGCCTCTCGGGCATTGTATTAGTTGTGCCAATAAAGCTTTTCATCTGGCTGTTTAAAAGGAGATGGAGGGGAAGTGTTCTCACACTTAGCCTGGGCAACCCCTGCTGAGTGGAGTACATTCATTTTGTCATCTGCATTGCCCAGGATAAGGATTCTGTCATGCAATACAAATGGCCGCCCCAGCAGGGCAAAGCGCCCTTTACACATCGTGCTCTCCAGTTTTTCCCCAGCCCCCGCCTTCTTATACCACGGCTATTCTTGATTGACATGTAGATACAGATTACTTACTGTCCTGTATGCACAAGAGATGAGGGGTGTGAACAAAATACCATTTGTTATTTCATAACTCTCTTGTGCTCTGTTTCAGGTTAGGGCCTCATTTACACCAAAAGAAAATGTTTCAAGGATTCTTCAAAGCACTCTCAACAGTCAACATTAACAAAAAAGTTTTCCAGTTTTCCTGATTGGATTTATAAATGAGTTTTGTTAAGTAAAATATTAAATTGTTACATCTATTGTAAACCAGAAGAGACAGCAAAATAACAATAACAAAAGAATGGCTTTGGTTCAGTGACTTTGGTTTGATTTTAAATCCTTTGGGCACACACACACAAAAGCATCTATTTTAGATTCAGTTAACTTTCATTTAATTGTATTTGGAAGTAATTTCATCTAATAAAACACCTTAGACCTCATTACTGAATCCAATCACTTGCGAGGAGAAAGTATTTCTTCAAACCAGACTGTGCCTCTCATTTTCCTCTTTCATTCAGGCGCTTCTCTCCTATCAATTGTTATTCAAGGGAAAGTTCATCTTCAATCACTGAACCAATGATATTGTATTAGCAGCTACAGCATACACGAAATGGGTAATGCGGTGAGAAACATTGAAAGATGAGCACCTCCAACCCCGACAAGACCAGACCACTGGTATACTCCCTTTCACCCCAATTCCAATTTATCAACTCCAGACTTGTGTCACCTTTAAATTGGATTTAGCTGGCGAGAGCACCTTTTAATTCTTCCTGGCTTCTCTCCTTTCTTTCGCAAGGTTGCAGCCAACGCATTTCCTTACAGTATGACATCCAAACAGCTATACAAATGGAGAGCGGCTGAGATGCTAATTAAGGCAAATCATTTCACAATCCACAGGCATTACAATGTAGTAAACAACACAGTTGGCGTTGCATGGTTAGCTCGACTCAAACCTTCTCTTTCTGCTCGTTTTGCGCCCTGAGACATCAGTGGAGACATAACTTCATTAAAAGTCTGCTTCAACATCAAGGGTAATGCATTTCCCCCTTATCCTGCCTTTTGTTCTGCATCCAGCCGAACTGCATGCTCATAGGCAGGCACACTTCTGTACAGTAAAAATAAAAAATAGAGTATAGTAGTAGACCACTGTAGTAATATAATCTGGTTCAGACGTCTTCATCATATCTCATCATTTTATCATTACGGCCATCATGCCCAGAACTATTACTCACCTTTCTTGTCCCCGAAGAAGAGGGTCTGTTGTGCTGGGTTTGACCACTGGAGGGAAGTGTTATCATTGAAATCCACACGACAGGTCATGTTGGCTGTGCTCCCCTCCACCACCGTCACATTCTGAGTTATGGGGAACTGACCTTGGCTACCTGCGAGATTATGAGACAGAGTTGAGGTCACGGTCATGAATGAATAGATTGCTGTTTCAGTTTGGGAGTTAACCGTCCCTCCGTTGAATCATATTAACATAACAGGTTTCAGACTTAACATTTTTTCAAAGGAAATTCACATTAATGGCTTGCCTGCATCCCGATAAACCAAAAACATAACCTAATGGCAGCATAGTCAACATGGGCTCCAGCATTGGACAAGCTAGAAAATAGTGTTTTTTACACCGAGAACAATGATAGGTCTCACTGTCCCTGAGCGCTTTCCTCTCTGCCTCATTGTAAGGCCCTAATTGGTAGCATGGCCTGATTAGAGCTAGTCATGTTCCACAGTAGAGTCTAGAACTGCAGCTGGGTGGTAAATTGACACATAATCCCAGACACTGTGGGCCTTCGATCCAAGTGACTGCCTTACCCTGAAACAGCCACTCGTCACAGTGTGCAGAAGACATCCAAACGAGGCCTAATCACCCAGCCTTGTTGGATTTTACCTTCTTATTCGACATTTGTACTTGTCGTCTCAGCAAAGTCCCCTAATTACATTCCAGAAGCATTTCTATCCCGTCTGTGTTTTATTGAACTCTGCCGCCTTCAAAAACAACGGCCTAAAACCAATACTCTTTTGCGGGGAACTGTGAGAGGACACAGTGTAGGCTAATATAAGCCTGACCAGACTGGCCCCTTTAATGATGGCAACAGTAAACAACTGTGTTAGAGTTCTCAAGTTCATGTTTGAAACAAAGTACTGTATTTGCCTGGGAGCAATTTGTTGTCCGTGAGTTAATCTTTGTGCATGTGTTGTCTTGATTTCCCCCGCTTTGGTCGTCTCTTGTAGCTGCTCATAATGTGCCTGAATATGAAGGTGACATTGTCTCTGCCTCTCTCAGGTACAGTTCACCACAGGGACATTTCAACTAAGGGAGCAGCTGTCTGCCTCATTAGTCCAACTCACATGGGGATCAGAGGGGGGCTGGGATAGCCAAAGGTCAGCAGACCTTCCTTGACATTGACCGTCCTGGTTGTGACCATTGTCAGCGAGAGGTGAAGGTAAAGCTGGCTATAAATAACAATGGGAATATGGAAGTGATAGTGGTTCCAAGAGTGCACATTATTTACTGTATCTGCTAAGAGTGCTATGAACTGAACAACATAAACATTGTCAACAAACACTTTATCATTGAATACATTATCACTTCAACAAATTATGTCATCAGTTACATCATCGTTAGATTTAAAGCTCGGTCGGTTAGATGTTGGATGGTTAGTCCACCACCAACTACGCATGTTTATAATAAAAACAGTGAAAATGTGGATGATGGAGGTAGGGGGCTACGGTATCATGTGCAAGTCTGACTCTCAACTTCTTTGTCATGCCATCTTTGCAACCATTCCTCCACTATCTTCTGTCTCCGGTGTAAACTATCCAATACAGCAGGCAATGCAGGGAAGACCAAACAGTAATGAGTACAACCCTCGATCCCTGAGAGGCGTGGGGGGTGGTGGGTGGCGGTACAATGCATAAGTATGCAGGATTGCTATCGCAAAACCAAGTGCTGAAATGCTTTTCAATTATGTCTCTGAGGCCAATAAATGCTGTGCATATAATCACTAGTACGGCTATGTCTAAGGAGTGGCAGTGAAGGTTGTCTGCACTGCAGTTGACTGGGCTTCGCCTAATACATTCATGAGATTCTACTGTCTTGACATACTGTAGCAGCCCCCAGTGTGGCACATGCTGTCCTGTCTGTGGAAACATAATCCCCAGCACCAACTAGAGAGTGTATTCCATTTTGAGACGGTGACTGGAGAGTGGCTGGCTAAACAACACTTTAGAAAGACACTGAACCACAAACTGCTCCGAGGATGCTGCACTGCAGGTCAACCTGTGCTCTGACCACTCTGAAGAAAGGCACATGGATAGGAATGTGTGGGTATCAAAGATAAGCAAAACATATATTCCAGTTATGTTGTGTAAACTGGCCAATAAATCTCCACTAATGTTATTTTGTTGGTTCAGGGTTGTAGTTCCCCATACCTATGGGTTGAACCCACTGTAAGGGGCTGTAAGGGAAGAAACTCTGAGAGTTAAAGGAGGTATGAAGGAAGTCGGCCTCTCAGATGACCCAAGAGGGATCACTGAAGTGCAGTGATGAAATGAGGAATAAACCTGTGCATTTGCAATACGCCTTTGGGGAGGATGGGCCCTCCCCCTACACAGCGGCACATATTGGCTTTACAGGCATGACAATAAAGGGTATTGCAGTAGCAATCTCCCATACTTATATGCATTATACCGGGCGAAAAGGAACTTCTTACTTTTACTCAAGACCAGCCACAGCTTCACAGATTGCACATACTTTACAGTAGAGTCAATGCAATGACAGAGAGGTGAGGTTGGAGTATACATCGAGATGTCTTGATGAAAGCGACGTTTGCCCTCTGAAACATGACTACCATTAGAGTCTGCTTTTTCATTCTGGCATCTCGCTTCTTTTAAGCCATAAAGATCATGAAGTGCTATAGAAAAGGGAAAATCAATATGTGATGAGTCACACAGGCATCTCTCTCTCTTTCTCTCTCTTTCTCTCTCTCTCTGTATATACACATAGGAATATCATCTAGTAAATAATACCTCTTTAGGACCTCTCAGAAAGGGACCACATTAAGGTGGCAGTTAAAACTGAAACTTTAACTCTCATATTATGTTACGAGGATAAAAGTACATCCATTATGGTGCGGGTCAAAGTGACCCGTAAGGTATATTCTCTCAATACAGTCAAAGAATAAGGTAAAACCAGCAAGAACTTTTTTCTTTTTTTTTGTCTGTCTAAAGTAAAAACAAGTACTGTCAAAACACTATATTTCATTCCAAACACTTTATTTAATTTCATTTTAATAGTCGTAGAAGTAGTAGCGGTAGGAGTTGCAGCAGTAGTAGAAGTACTGGTAGTCATAGTAGATGTAGTAGTAGTGGTAGCAGTAGCAGTAGCAGTAGCAGTATTATCAGTAGTAGTAGCAGCAGTAGTAGTAGCAGTAGAAGTAGTAGTTGTAATAGTAGTAGTAGTAGTATTAGTAGCAGTAGTAGTAGTAGTAGTAGTAGTAGTAGTAGTAGCAGGAGCAGTTGCAGTAGTTGTAGTAGTAGTAGTAGTAGCAGAAGTAGTAGTATTAGTAGCAGTAGTAGTAGTAGAAGTAGTAGTACTAGTATGGTAGCAGGAGCTGTTGCAGTTGTAGTACAATTCAATTACAATTTGGAACTACTGGGTCAAATCTGACCCCAGTGCTGTCTATATACGTAAAGGGCGTACAGACTTCATTAACACGAACTAAGAGGTTCTTACAAGACATCACTGTGTCTATGTTTTACATCCATGACCCTAAATCAGAAAAAGTCATTACATTTCATTGAGTAAAAATTGATTTTGTTCAACTCAAAGACTGAAATGGGTAAAATTGAACCACAAGATAATAGGAGGGTTCAATGACAAACCATGTCCAAAACAAAGTATTTTCCAATCCTAAAATCAATAAAAACATTTCAAAAAAACATTTTAGGTATTTTGTTTGTGTATTTTTTAATCAGAATTATTTGCAGCCTGTTTATGGGCCTGACTCTTAAAGCTACCGCTGGTCCCTTGGCAGCGCTTACACCTTTCAGAATATTTTTTATGACAGTCACATGGATCTGAGAGCCGATGTTTTTTTAAGTGCTCAAGCAAAGTGCCCACTCCAGTGAAAGCTAAAACTAGCAATATCATCCTGAGCCAGGAGATTATGGTCCACATTCAGGTGGGCTACCAGCACACTGATCATCAGTCACAATGTCAGCACACACAAGATTAGTCAATTTGTTTGCTGTGCTTCACACAGTCAGAAAGTCTGACACATTGCTCCACTGTAATAGTAACTTACATATAGATAGATATAGAAGCAATACATATAACACTTAAGGGGGAAACATATTAACAGGAATCTATTAAAATACCACGCACAACCTAGATGTGCCCTCTTCTTTTCTATACATTTTGCAATGGATGTGTTATGTGAAGCAGATGTATGAAGTTGACTACATGGGTAGGCAGTAGAGCATGCACTGATAATAACCATTTCATCTCATCCGACTTCTCTTCATGCTGTTCTCATGCTGTTCTCTTCATGCTGAGAGCAGCTCAGACCTTAGCCACATGGAATCTGAGTCTGACAATATTAGAAGCCAAGAATATGATATTTGGAGTATTGATTTTACTAGGCCTGTGGTCCAGGTGTGTCTCTAGAAGATGAGAATAGGAGCAAGATATGAATCAGAACTTTAGTCAAGTGTAAGATGAAGTGAGTTAGCTGTTTAAGAATTTCAAAGATCATTTTATTGATAAAGTGTTTTGTTATCATAGCCATGGCAATTCATGCCATGCTGCAGCAAACAGGTGTGAATACAGGAGAACCATGTTGCATGTTGCATTTAAGGACTCCTCCAACGACCACTGAACCAGGATTTGAGGTGAAAAATATGAGGAACATCTCTGTTGTGGAGAACAGAGAATTAGTGGAGGAAGAATGAGCCATACCACCCCAAAAGCCTTTCTCAGTTTCAGCTGACTGCACCAAATAATGGAAAGCAGTGCCTTGATGAATGGCTAGGGAGCAGTCAAGCACACCACTGCAGAATAAACTGTAAACTGCAGGCAGGAGTAAAAAGAAAACAAATAACTCAAAAAAACAGTTCAAGAAATAGCCAATGTCTCCATTCATTACTGAATAATAACAATTATTAATTTTCATGTGAGATGACATTTCAGGCAGTCGATTCAAGCCACAAGTTCATCTCTGGTCCATGATATCACACAGGCTTCTTTGCAGACAAAGATGTTAGAGTTGGTGAGTTTCCATCTGCATGCTTGTAAGTCCTGTGCCTGCCTGTGACATAATGCCATATAATGAAAGTGTTTATGTTGTAAAGTGTAAATGTAGGAACTTGTTAAATGTACAAATTTCCCAAGGTAGATATGTTGAGTGGAAAACGTTACTCACAGTAGCGAGGCTCTCTCTCTCGTGTCTTACTGACTGTTTTTCAGCAACACCTTGATTGCGTGTTGTGCCGCTGATATCAACCGAAGAGTATTTGTAGTTGTAGTAGAGTCTTATTAACAGATTATTGGCCTCATGGAGTTAGTCTACGTTTTGAATATGAATTGAATTTCATGTGAATTATGATAAATGGTACAAATGTTAGTACAGAATCCAACAATGCAAGATGAATATTAGTCTTATACTCATGGAAATATGTGCCATATCTCATGGTGTGACTTTCCCATGGTGTGACTTTTCTTTTGTATGGCAAGGCACTTAAAATTTCTGATTCACAATTACATGTAAATCAATGTAATCTGCACAGTTTCCTAATAACACCAGTACAATGGTACAAAGTTATTAAGACACAAACAGGTATTTATGGAAGGAGATTGTGGTTTGCTTCGGATCTCCGACAGTCATTAAAATTGTACTGTACTCTACTCTTTGTACTGCCATATATTTATTTTTAACAAGTCCGTAATTTTCATTCCTGTTGTCGATGCCTGCAGTTGGCTAAAATGTAGGTATGTGACATCACTGGGGGAAAACGTCAAATTAGGTAAACCTAATTTTAAGAAAATCAAATTTATAGACACAGTAAATGCATTAATGCTCAATACTGGTTGGGAAAGTGTGTGAATAGAAAAGAAAAATCACATTTCTAGCATCAACATCCACAAGGTATTTAAACAGACAATGCACTCCTGAGAACCAAATAATTAATCACTGCAATTACTGTAACTTGACATAATTGTAATTAATTGCCTTACTCTAAACTGTGTGGCCTATTTGCCAACATGTTGGGAGAGTAGGAAGTGAACACCCCCAGTATATAAATATTCCATTTAATTAAAACACAAGGCCTCTTGTGGTGTGTATTCCATGGCAGAGGGAACAGGAAATAACGGTTTGCTGTCTCCTATGACGGGAAAAGTCATAGGAGTCATTTCCGTGTGAGACAAATACAGACAACGCCATGTTCCGATTTAGAGTTTGAAACTTTTTGAAAGTGTGGATACCATTTGCTCTCTTCTTTCCGACATTCTGTTGCCTTTTTAAGATCCAACGTTACTACCCCTTTAACTTGTGTTGAAATACCATGCCCTCATTTGGACTCAGTCGCTTTCTCTGCAAAAACTAATAGACACTGTTTCACATCCGAAACCGTCCACCAGTCTGCTAGTCATTATATCCACCAAATTCCTACAACAGGTCATTAGTTCTATTGGACCAACTCGATTCTGTTGTAAATAACTCCCTGACCACTGGCTGTGTCCTTGACTATTTTACAATGGCAAGTGTCCAGCCTCTTCTGAAGAAACCAAATCCTTAAAAAATATAGGTCTATTTACAGTACCTAGTTACTTTTTATCTCTGACATCCTGTAGAAAAAAGTTTTAAAGCAACTCCTAGCGATCAGAAATAAGATCATTACACATTACAAAGAAATCATCTTTTTGAGGTTTTTCAGCACTAAAACCACCCTTTCCAAAGTTAATGATGATCTCTGATGAATGTAGATGCTGGCAGGAGGTTGGTATCTATGCGACTGCCCTGGAATAGTTTTATTCTTACTTGTCAAATAGAAAATCTTGTGTTTCCTATTAGTGACCATGTTTCCTCCGCCTCTTTAGTTACACGTGGTGTACATCAAGGCTCAATTTTAGGTCCAGGTTAATTCTCACTAGACTATACTACAGTACCAACTTCATCTGCTGGAATGGAATTACCTTCCACTGCTACTGCCTATGATTCACAGCTATAGTATATGTCTGATTGAATGGATGTCTCAGAATCTTCTGCAGTTCAAATCTGACAAAACTGAAGTTCTTGTTATTGCCCTTGAATGCATTTCAAGACAACTTCAGCAGCCTCCTGGTCCTTTCACAGATGATGTCAAGGCGTCAGCTTTGATACAAGTTTAAGCATTGAGCAACATTTCGAAAAAGTTCCCAGTTGTGCAGAATCCTGCAGCAAGGCTTTTGAACAGGACTAAGAGAAAGGACAACATTGCACCCATTTTGGCATCCTTACTCTGGTTGCTTCAGTTTTAGAATTGATTTATACTTTATTGATAACTTTTAAGGCTTGTCAAAGCCTTGCTCCTAGCTACATCTCTGACCTTTTAGTCCCTTATGAGTCAGAGTGCAGGCTTAGATCCTCAAGCAGGAGGTGAGTGGGACAAAAGGTGAGTGGGGTTTCCCTGTCAGGGCCCCTGGACTGTCATCCTTCAAATCACTTCTTAAAACTCCTTTGTCCGTAAGTATGTACATACATACATGCATACATACATACATGTTTCATAATTTGACCTGAATGTACCATTATCATAACTATTATTTTGAAGTTAATGTTTATTGTTTATGTTTTTCCTCATATTGCCACTACAGAACAGTAAGTATTATACAATTATGGAGTTACATAAAGTATAAAACAAGATCAAAAGCCAAAACACAATTTTAGGTTCAGTGGGCCGGCTAGAGTACTATTCTGAAAATAGCAGATATGTCAAGGGAAATGATTACTCACTGATGCATTGTTAAGCCAACTATCCTCAGAGTTATCCGTAGTTTCTTAGGAGTACAGTGAATACGGGCAGGAGAGTGAGTAGAGGGAACTGTGAGAGCATAGTGTGAGACAAATCCAAACCAATGTATCAGTGTATAAATGGTTTCCAAGGTATTTCCACTCAACCACCATAGCAGCCCGCTTTTGTTACTTGTTACTAATCTCTAATGTCCTCACATCCCTGCAGCTTAAGTATTTTAAAAGTCATAATGAAATTCAGGTCCATCTGTTTCAATCACACTGATCACAGTGATAAAACTATAGGGACAAAATCATTTCTATTTTGGCAACTTAGGAGCTGCAGCAGGGTTCAAGGTGCTGGGTTTGACTGGCAAACAACTGAGCAATCCCATAGGAAAGCAAAAAAGAGGTCATCTCATATTTCTACCTTTTATTTCTCCTAGACACAAATGAGCTCTTTTTAACACAAAGATGAGACTAAAGGCATTTTCTCCTGTCTCTCAAATTCAACAACCACATAAGCTCATTTTATCTCACTCTGATGAAAAGATTTTAGTCAATATTTTATATATTCTTAGTATTATAGTATTTTAGTATCTATTAGTATTTTAATATTTAGTATTTAGGAAGACTTTAGTCAATATCTGGTATTACTTGTTGACCAAAACAATTCACACTGTGTATTAGGAGCATACATGTGTTAATATTTGAATGAAATATACGGTGTGACCACAATTTTGAGAAAACCTGACCAAATGGTGTGAACAAGATATTCAGATATATTTCAATTTCATACGAGCATTTCCCAAACATCATCAAACAGCAAGGTTTTGATTAGTTAAGACATATACTACATTATAGTGAGAGTTTAACAGCATTGCTTTACTAAACTGAAGGCTGACTCTCATTTCACACGACATTTCACGATCATCTGATTGGGACAAACAATTTCATACCATTCTTATTAGTGTAATGAGAGCACACCTCTGAGCATATAATCATGCTTATACTACACTGTGGGTGAAGAACTTGCCCCCTCATTTTTCTTCAAAGTCACTTTGTTCTTGCAATTTTCTTGTAACGTGGCCACTGCTTCAGCAACTGCCTCAGCACTTCTCTGGACTGATGAGCTGATAAGTTTCTGTTGGCGAAAAGACTTTTCCCATTCAATCCATTCAGTTTCCAAACTGCATACTACACCTCTAAGCCCATTGTTTTTGGTTAACTATGCTGAACTCCTTATAATTAAGATACAAGGAATTATATATATATATAAAGGCCTGCAGCAGTTACACTGGTGCCTATTTTTGAAGTAAAAAATGCAAAAACATGTTGCACAAAAGATCATGGATGTTATAGTTTGTTAGCTAACAGTCATAGCATTGATGTGGAGCAGTGATTAGTCATTTGATGTAGCTACACTTCCACTCCACAGCAGCTGCTGGCCGTGTGACTTTAAAGGCTTCTAGAGGGCTCTACGTTGAAGCTAAAGTAACAAATGAAAGTAGCAATTCCAAGAAATCTGTTGGTATTAGGCATTTCCATCAATGCAATGTGTTAACTACTGTTTATAGACAGAGAAGTTTGGTACCTGTCACATGAATCTCATCAGTTGCTCTGCATAGCACTTATGTGGTCTCTCCACCAAAACTAATAACACACTCACCCATAGGGAGTGAAGTGGATTAGATAAATGCTGACCCTAGCTCAAAGAACTACATTTATTGAAGATAAATGTGCACATCCCTCCATTTTAGAAAGAGTTTTCAGCTAACCTACATTGCAATTCAGGATAGTTACAAAGCAGATCTACTTTCAATTCTAGGTCCATTTTGAAATTACACATACTCTTGTAGTGCACAATTTAATGCACAACAATCTTTTGAAAAACGATTCTTTGACTCTTCTGCTCTACATTAGTGATAGCTCCTCCTCTAGCTTGTCTGTTGGCTAGAAATACCCAAACAGCTAGCAGGCAAGCAGTCTTAGCGAATATTGAATTCTGTGAATTTCTAAGCACATTAGTATTAATTCATTATTATTATTATTGGAATGCAGTAATGTTTTCTTTTTCAAGTGCACAATGCAAACAACAGGCTCCATTTGCTAGATTCTAAATGAGATCAATTCTGAAAACTTGCTATGATATCCAGGATATGCCAATATTAGGCAGAATACTGATGCATGTAAACACCTTATGCAGTCAACATATTGTCTGATGAAAATAAATATGTTTGGTTTCACAAGTTTACTGTAGTAACACTTATGACAGCTTTGTCAACAGCTGCTGCTCATCACTCATGTATTTATTATGGCAAATCATGAAAGCAAAATTAAACAAAAAAACTTTCAAGTGAGGAGACAGTTTTTTATTGCCAGGAAGGAGATGAACATGCAGAAATGTTTAGATTAACAAAACAGACCAAGTTAGGGCGGGGTGCAAAGCTGTGAAAATAAAGTTATTATTATAAAGAGTGTAAATGAAACTATATCTGTCAATGTTAATGTAATATATAATTATATATAATATAATTTTCTGGTATATTACCTTATAGCTTGACAACTTCACCGATATTTAGGCTACTTCTCGTGGATCATGTAAACTTAAAGCTGTGCTATGCAGTTTCACGCAGATTTGAAGTAACTCTTTAACTTCAATATCCAGAAATATCCAGTCCAAATATCAGGTGATGTAACGTACCATCTGGGGCAATCCATACAAAGAGACTAGCGCTAAAGGCAAGACAGTTTACTGTGCCACAGTAACCTAAATCTACAAACAAAGCTAATTTATCAGATTTTTTTTACTTATACCATTACTGAGTTGACCTACATCCACAACACAACAATCTTTTTCAGACATCTCATCATATATCATATACTTAGCCACTATGTGCATAAAGGTAATTCTCCACATGGCACCGACATGCTAGAAGATTTGTGATGCAATTGCAAAGCCTCTATAGTCAGTACCTGTCACACAGATTATTTTCCCCCACACAATGCAAAAGGAAAAAAGGAAAGATAATGCAATTTTCCGATAAGGCGATATTCTTATGCATATTTGGGATTATTTTTCGAAATTGTAGTCATCTATGACAGGGCCTTTTTGGATTTTGTTATTTAGCACCCATTGGCAGCTCGTCAAGTTGGTTAGTTTGTATGAGCAAATAAACAAAAGACTGTGAGCAAACATTCTACCAGATTATAGGATTTATGTTGCGCTAGTCAGAGCCAGTGCCTTGGTGTTGACGCTGTTGGTCAACACAAAAACACTGGTGTTGTCCAGTGGTGTTGTCCAGTGGTGTTGTCCAATGGTGTTGTCCAGTGGTGTTGTCCAGTGGTGTTGTCCACAAAATCACTGGTGTTGTCCAGTGTTTTTGGGCCTTTACTGTACAAACTCTGCCTCCAAAAATACAACTTGTCAGTAAATCAGAAATCAGACTTCCTGGACTTCAAACGGGTCATTAGAAAGTCAGCGGGTGACGTCACTTTGTCCATTATTTTCTACAGTCTATGGTGAAAACAAATCGCTCAGTAACTGGCAATAATTAGCATTTTCAAAATATATTCATGTTGGTAGCATAGTATTGAAATGACTTCTAACGGTTACTGTCGCACTAAATATATTATTGGCATATTAAACTGTTTAGAGGCCTTTATTTATCCAATCTAGACAGGAAATGTAATTAGTGATAATGGAAATGCTTTTGAGGTGATTAGTTATAGGAGTAGATAAAATGGCCCAATTTTATCAATTGCACCATGAAGTAGCCCAATCAGGCTCCAATCTGTTTTCACCTATACTGACCTTTTCTCAACAGTCTTAATAGGAAAAACATATTTCATGTGATTTATTTCTGTAAAGACTGAAATGTCAGATCTGTCACCAAAGAAAAAAAAAAAATCATTTGTGCTGACAGTGTAACAATTTAAGCCCTACTGGTTCAACATCAACCCCTATGCTTTCTATGTATGTGACAAACCAGCTGACTTGAGGCATTCAAGAGGGTGTGCCATTTTAAATACTGTAAGCCTTGTTGATTGGAGGGATTTAAGCAATTGTTCAGGGAGAGAAGCTAATTAGGGCCAAATCTAGTTGTGACGAATTAACTGGAGCTAATCTGGAACAGCCTATGCAAATTGATGGATCGTTGAAAATATGAAACTGTAAATCTAGCTGCTCAAACATATTCAAATTTTGATAATGTTCTGATTCGACAATGTGATAAAATATCTAAATCAGCATAAGAACATTTGAATTCCTACAGTATTCAATTCATTAAGACACAGAAAATCCATACGTAATTCTGGTAAAAGCTGAGGCGGTAATTACTTCTGCCCAGATCAGTAATGTAGTTTGTCACTCTATTTGCACCTGGCATTAAAGTATAACTGCAGATAAGCTGGAAGACACATTATATTTACAGGCCACACGTAAATACATATAAATACATGTGCAACTGTGCTCAAAAACTGACCTAGACACAATCCAGCTGCAGTTTGTAACTTGATTGTCATTTTAATTACAAGCATAAATAGCCTCTAGATGGTTTGGCAAAATCAGATACCCATCATTCTTTACTTATTAAATGTATTTATGTGGAGCCCCTTCTAGACACAGTCTACTGTAGATGCATCTTCTGTCAGCATTGGGGTTATGATGCTGGGTGCAGTGGTTTTCTAACATGTTTCAATCAGGTTTGAACACGAACAGTTCCCAGCAGATCAGACAGCCAGGATGCACATGTTGAGATGACCCAATACCACAAAGCAATTGTGCATTGTATTCATATGGCCAGTGACCACTGATAGCATGATTAAATTATGCAGGCAGTTGATTGAGTTGTTACAGAGCCATATGATGCCTGTTAGAAAGAAAATAACCAAGAGAGAGGGAGCTGTCTGTCAGCTTTACCCTCTATCAAAAAGGACATTTAGTGGCTGTTACTGAATAGCACCTGAGCAACAGTGAACCTCCC